>CAUYON010135185.1:0-12666 GCA_963573935.1 Arctocebus calabarensis | reverse complement strand
GTGTGCATAATTATAAATTGGTTTCACAGTAGTACTGAATACATTGGATATTTGTTTTTCCATTCCTGAGATACTTTACTAAGAAGAATATTTTCCAGCTCCATCCATGTAAACATAAAAGAGGTAAAGTCTCCATTTTTTAATGCTGCATAGTATTCCGTGTATACATATACCAAAATTTATTAATCCATTTATGGGTAGATAGGCACTTAGGCTTCTTCCATGACTTGGTGGTTATGAATTGAGCTGCAATGAATAATCTGGTGCAAATATCTTTATTGCCAAATGATTTTTGATCCTTTGGATATACACCTAGAAGAGGAATTGCAGGATCAAATGGCAGGTCTACATTTAGATCCCTGAGAGTTCCCCAAACTTTCTTACAAAAGGAAAGTACTAGCTTACATTCCCACCACAGTGCAGAAGTGTTCCCTTTTCTTCACATCCATGCCAACATCTGTAACTTTGGGATTTTGTGATGTGGGCTACTCTTACTGGAGTTAGATGGTATCTCAGAGTGGTTTTGGTTTGCATTTCTCTGATGATTAAAGATAAGAACATTTTTTCATGTGTATGTAGACCATGTGCCTATCTTCTTCAGAGAAGCTTCTGTGCATATCTCTTACCCACAATGAGATAGGATCACTTGTTCTTTTCTTATTAATAAGTTTGTGTTCTCAGTGGATTCAAGTTATTAGACCTTTGTTGGAAATATAACTTGCAAAAATCCTCTCCCATTCTGAAGGTTGTCTATTTGCTTTACTTGCTGTGTTCTTGACAGTGCAGAAGGTTTTTAATTTGATCAGATCCCAGTAATATATTTTTAATGTTGTTTCAATGGCCCAGTGTATCCTCCTCATAAAGTATTCTCCCAGGCCAATTTTTTCAAGTTATTTCCCTGCACTCTCTCCAAGAATTTTTATAATTTCATATATTAAGTTTAAGTCCTTTAACCAATGAGAGTCAATTTTTGTTGGAGGGGTTCAGTTTCAGTCTTCTACAGGTTGCCAGCCAATTCACCCAGCACCATTTGTTGAATAGGGAATCTTTCCCCCAAATTATATTTTTGATCAGCTTATCAAAAATCAAATGATGATAAGTGTTTGGGTTCACCTCTTGGACTTCAATTCTGTTCCATACATCTACATCTCTATTTTTGTGCCAGTACCATGCTGCTTTGATCACTATCGATTTATAGTTTTGTCTGAAGTCTGGAAGCATGATTCCTCCCAATTTGTTTTTATTCCTTAGTAATGTCTTGGCTATTCAAGTTTGTTTCTGTTTCCATATAAAACCAAGTACTAACTTTTCCAGGTCTTTAAAGTACAACAGAGGTGCTTTAATAAGGGTTGCATTAAATCTGTAGATTAAATTAGGTACTATAGACATTTTAACGATGTTGATTCTTCCCAACCATAAGCATGGTATATTTTTCCATTTATTAACATCTTCATGCATTTCTTTTCTCAGAGTTTCACATTTATCTTTATAGAGATTGTTCACTTCCTTAGTTAGATACACTCCCAGATATTTCATCTTCTTTGGCACTATTGTAAAGGGAACACAGTCCTTGATTGTTTTTTCCCCTTGACTAATGTTATATATAAAGGCTAAAGATTTATGAGTGTGAATTTTGTAACCTGAGATGCTGCTGTAGTCCTTGACAACTTCTATGAGTTTTGTAGTTGGTTCCTTGGGGTTTTCTAAAAATATAACAGTCTGATCACCTCTGGTCCTGTTTGGATCCTCTTCATTGCCCTCTATTGCCAGATTGTGGTGGCTATCACTTCCATTACAATGTTAAAAGTCAGTGGAAACAGTAGGCATCCTTGCCTGGTTCCTGATCTGAGTGGAAATCATTTAAATTTTACTCCATTCAATAGGATATTGGCCATTGGTTTGCTGTAGATGGATTATATCAGTTTAAGAAATGTTACTTCTATACCTATGTTCATATGTGTTTTGATCAAGAAAGGATGCTGGATATTATCAAAAGTTTTTTCTAAATCAATGAAGAGAATCATGTGCCCTTTGTTTTTTAATTTGTTTATGTGATATAATATATTTCTGGATTTACGTATATGGAACCATCTTTGGGACCCTGGGATGAAACCCACCTGGTCGTGATATATAATTTGTTTGATGTGTTGTTGAATTCTGCATGCTAGGATCTCATTGAATATTTTTACATCAATATTCATTAGAGATATTGGTCTATATATTTTTTTCTTGTTGGGTCTTCTCCTGGTTTAGGTATCAGGATGATACTTGCCTCATAGAATGTGTTGGGAAGTATTCCTTCTTTTACTATGGTTTGGAAAAGGTTAAGTAATATAGGTACTACTTCCTCTTTAGAGGTTTGGTAGAATTATGATGTGAAGTCATCTGGTCCCGGGCTTTTCTTTTTTGGGAGATTTCTTATAGTTGATGCCATTTCAGAACTTGTTATAGGGTTGTTCAAAATTTCCACTACTTTCTGGTTAAGTCTAGGAGGGTGGCATGTTTCTAAGTATTGATCTATTTCCTTCAGATTATCATACTTCTGAGAATAGAGTTTTATGTAATATTCATTAAGGATATATTGATTTCTGAGGAATCTGTTGTTATTTGGCCTTTATCATTTCTGAGAGATGAAATTAGGGATTTTACTCTTCTGCTTCTGGTTAGGTTAGCCAATGTTTTGTTTATTTTATTAATCTTTAAAAAAACAGCTTTTTGATTGGTTGATCTGTTGTATGATGTTTTTTCGATTTCATTTAGTTCTGCTCTAATTTAATTATTTATTTTTTTCTGCTGGGTTTAGGGTTGGAATATTCTTCCTTTTCCAGTTCCTGAGATGTCCCATTAAGTTATTGACTTCCTCTCTTTCCGTTCTTTTAAGGAAGTCTTGAAATGCTATTAATTTCCCTCTTAGGACTGCCTTTGTGATATCTCAGAGGTTTTGATAGTTCATGTCTTCATTATTGTTTTGTTCCAAAAATTTGGTAATTTCCTCCTTAATCTCATCTATGACCCAACTATCATTCAGTATGTGGCTATTTAGTTTCCATGTATGTGTATGAGTATGCAGATTCCTGTTGTTACTGAGTCCTACTTTTATTCCATGATGGTCAAAAAAATACAAGGAAAGATTTCTATTATTTAAAATTTGCTGATTTTAGACTTGTGACCTAAGATGTGATCAATTTTGGAGGATGATCTAAAGAGGGCTGATGAGAAGAATGTGTATTCAGTTTTGTTAAGATGAAATGTTCTGTAGAAGTCTTTAAATGCAAATAAATGTTGGATGGTTAAGTTTAAGTCTAAAATTTCTTTGCCTAGCTTTTTTTGGGGGGATCTATCCAACACTGCCAAAAGAGTGTTAAAATCTCTGACAATTATGGTGCTGGAGGAAATCAGGTTGCTCATATCTGTTAGGGTCTGTCTTATAAATTGAGTCGCATTATGGTTGAATGCATATATGTTAATAATTTAAATTTCATCATGTTGAATGTTGCCCTTAACAAATGTGAAGTGACCATACTTATCTTTCCTTACTTTTGTTGGATTAAAGCCTATTGTATCTGCAAATAAAATTGCAACACCTGATTTTTTCTGATTGCCATTTGCCTGAATTATAGATGACCATCCCTTCACTCAGAGTCTATATTTCTCTCTCTCTTTTTTTTTTTTTTTTTTTTTTGCAGTTTTTGGCCGGGGCCAGGTTTGTATATTTATCTTTTATTGTAAGGTGAAATTCTTGAATGCAGAAGATGTCTGGCCTGAGATTTTGTATCCAATCAGCCAACCTGTGCCTTTTTAAAGGGCAATTTAACATATTCACATTAATTTAAGGTATTAATAAACCAGATAGTATTTTGGGTATCGAGTTTTTCAGAAGTCCAGTGGATTTTTTTAATCCTTTCACCACTGGGGAATTTGGAATTTGATCAAAAGTTTCTGAGTGACTTTGCTGTGGTGGTGAAACATTGTGCTGTTCATTATGGAGGATAGGTCAGAGAATATCCTGGAGAGCTAGTTTAGTTATGGCAAATTTCTTCAACATGTGCATTTCATTAACGTATTTAGTTTATCCATCATAGATGAAACTCAGTTTAGCTGGATACAGGATCCTGGGTTGAAATTTGTTTTGAATAAGGAGATTAAAAGTTGATGACTACCCTCTTCTTGTTTGAAAGTTGTCAGCAGAGAGATCTGCAGTCATTCCAATGTTCTTCCCCTTGTAGATTATGGTTTTCTTACATCTGGCTGCTTTCAGAATTTTCTCCTTCATATTACCTTTGGCGAAGCTAATTATAATGTGTCTATGAGAATTTTTATTTGGGTTGAGTCGTGCTGGTGTTCTGAAACTGTCTGCTATCTGAATTTCAGAATCTCTTGGCATGTCTGTGAAATTCTTTTTGATTATCCCATGAAGTAGAGCATCTGTATCCTTAGAAGCAAACTTGTTGACTTTAGGAATTCCTATAAGGCAAATATTAGATCTCTTCAAATTATCCCATAGCTCTCTGAGAGAATGATATACTTTTGCTCTCAATTTCTGTTCCTTTTTGAGCATTTGGGAGAATTCAAAAGCTTTGTCTTCAATGTCAGAGATCCTTTCTTCTGCCTGCTCCATTCTGTTACTGAGGGAGTCTACGGTATTTCTTAGATCTTTGAGGGTTGCAAGTTCTTGCCTCAATGTGTCAAAATCTTTGGTGATTTTTGTCTTTGAATTTGTTTAAATTTTGAGACATCTTTTGAAATACTCCTTGAAATTCTAATTCCATTTTTACCTCCATTCTGTTGATCTCATTTTCTATCCAAATTCTGAGCTCAATTTCTGACATCTCAGCCATTTATTTATGAACAGGATCTTGTGCTGTGTCTGCCATATCATTCCTTGGGGGAGTTGATCTACTCTGATTATTCATGTTGCCAGAGTTTTTTCTGCTGATTCTGCCTCATGATTGTGCTTTACAGTTTGGCTAGATGGGCAGGTAAGGTGACATTGAATTGGGAGCTCCTGGAGTTGTGGTTAACCAGCCCTTTGTCAAAGATCTGGGACTGTGACTGCAGCTTTTCCCTTTACAGCTTTTTACAGGACCCATGCAGTATTACAGTCTGAGTCTGAGGGAACCTGCTTGGGGTGGTGGGGTTAAGTGTCTCTGTCTTGTGTTCAGCTGCTCCTTGTCTGATCCTAGTGGATCAGTAACTCTGGTTTTAAGTCTTAGCTGTGGAGAAATGCAAGAAACTAAAACACCCCACTTCCCATGGACAAAAATTGAAAGAGGAAAATCAACCCTTACCATTACCACACAACCAGGGTACCACATGAGAGAGTCCTTGGGTGATTGGCCCAGGTTAGTAGTACTAAACCAATTGACCCAGTCAGTATGAACTCTCAAGTGGAAGAGTTCAAAAGGTCTCCAGCAACTAGACGACAGAGGTCTACTGGCTGCTCAAATTTGGCTCAATCCAGTGCTCTGTGGATTCAGAAAGGCCTGCCCAGTAACATACTTGGACCCAGGAGGCTGTGTCTCTTTCTCCACTTTACTCTTATTTCATGCCCAGTCACTGGTGACCCCATAGGGCTGAGGTCCTGCTCCCTCCAATAAGCAGATGTGTCAGGGCTTTGTGCCTGTCAGTGTCAAAGAAAGGTCAATGCCTCCTTGGCCTGGCCACTACCCTCTGCCACCAGCCAGCTGGGAAAGCTAAGACCTGACTGCTTTGTGTACTCAATGGCCACTGGGGAGTGTTCCACATGAACTCAGTCTAATCCTGAAGATAACAAGGCAGGAAGTGCTTTTCTCCTTCAGCCACTATGCCTTTACCCCAGCCACCCAGCAGCACAAGTATTCCTATAGAACATGGTCTTATTTCCTTTGGCAGTCCTCAGAGTTTGGGAGGTGTCTTTCCAAGAGTATATCCTGGTGGGATTGCTCTATTTTTGCTAAATCTTTGGGGGAAGTGACCCTCTGCAGCTCCCAGGTGACTGCCACAGCCAGAAGTTGGCTTTAGGAGCAATTCCAAGAGCACAGGCCACAGTGATCCAGAAGCAAGGCAGGGGATGCTGCACATGGTTCTAGCAGTGCAGGGCTCATGGTAACTTTGGCAAGCATATAACCCATTTCTAACACAAAGACACATCTCCACTCAAAGTTATGGAAAATAAACAACACTTTGCTGAATGTTACATGGGTAAAGGGGAGATAAAGAAGGAAATTATAAAATTCCTTGAACAGAATGACAATGATCCCACAAGCTATAAAATCTGTAGTATACAACAAATGTATTCCTAAGAGAGAAATTTATTGCATTGAATTTTCAATTCCAGAAGAATGAATGAGTGCAAATTAATTATCAAAAGAATGATTTAAAGGCACTGTAATAAATAAGAATAATCCAATTGCAAACCAAGCAAGCAGAAGAAAAGAAATATCCAAAATTAGGGCAGAACTAAATTAAATTAAACCAACAGCAACAAAATTAGATTAACAAAACAAAATGATGATTCTTTGAAAAAATAAACAAAAACTAACAAATTTTTGGCTAGATTAACCATATACAGAACAGTAAGATTTCTAATAACCCAAATCAGAAACAAAAAAGGGGAAACGACAACAGATATTACAGAGAAACAAAAGATCATACTAAAAAATATTCTACTCCCAGAAATTTGAAAATTGGGAGGAAATGAACCAATTCCTAGAATCATTCTACCACCCTGGAATTAACCATAAAGTAATTGATCACTTAAATAGACCAATATCAAACATCTAAATTGCAACAACAGTAATAATAACCTTTTTTTGGCATGTTCTTAGGTATTTTATTCCTCCATTTTAGGACTTTGAATATTATTTGTTTTACACTACTTTTTATTTGTTTTTACAGTTCAATTAAATCATAAAGGGAGAGATCACGTACACATTAATGTATTTGTAGGGTACAATGTACTAATTTCATATACAAGTTGAAATGCTTACATCACAATGGTTAATATATCCCTCACCTCATTTACTTAATTATTGTGTTAAGACATTTATACTCTATACTTAAGAGATCTGAGATGTACCTTAACAATATGCAACTGATCCCACCATTCACCTTCCCTCCATCTGTCCTCCCCCCTCCACTCCTTCCCTCTTCCCTCTTAAATTCTGGGCCATAGTTGTGATCTATTCTTCATATGAAAGTGTAAAATATTGTAAATTGGTTTCATAATAATACTGAGTACATTGGATACTTTTTCCTCCATTCTTGAGTTACTTTACTAACTAGGATATGTTTCAGGTCCATCAATATAAACAAAAGCGACAGTCTCTATATTTTTAAGGCTGTATAATATTCCATAGTATACATATACCACAATTTATTAATCCATTCATGAATTGATGGGCACTTGGACTTCTTCCATGACTTGGCTATTATAAATTCAGCTGCAATGAACAATCTGGTGCAAATTTCTTTGTTATACAGTGATTTTTGGTCTTTTTGGATATACACCTAGGAGAAGAATAGCCAGATCAAATGGCAGGTCTACTTTCAGATCTCTGAGTATTCTCCATACTTCTTTCCAAAAGGGACGTATTAGCTTGCATTCCCACAAGCAGTATAGAAGCATTCCCTTCTCTCCACTTCTATGCCAACATTTCTAGTTTTAGGATTTCATTATGTGAGGCACTCTTACTGGAGTAAGATTATATCTCAAAGTGGTTTTGATTTGCATTTCTCTGATGATTAAAGATGATGAGCATTTTTTTCATGTGTCCTACCTTTGGCCTCTGGAAAGGTGATATTGGTAGGTCCCTACAGTGACATATTTTCATTTTCATTTATATTTGGCAAGGGCTGGGTCTTACATTTGCTTAGGCTGTTAAGGAACTCCTGTCCTTGAGGGACCTATCCAGCCTGGCCATGAGGAGTCTTGAAATTGTGGGTAAGGATGAAAGCACCCTGCCAAACCACACAATTACTCCTGTCTCTCATTCCATCTTTCTTCTTCCTTTTTCATCACTTTTTTTTTTCTTTCACCACTTTTAGTTTTCCACTTTTTCTTTCTGTTCTCCTTTCTTACTCTTTTCTTTAACTTTAGGCCTTATACCAAAAGGCCACTTTAACACCTAAGAACAGGGACATTGTAACTCAAAGAAAAGGAGAAGGTGAGAGGAAAAAGTAAGGGAGGGAAGTGAACAAGAAGAAAACATACATGAGAAGAAACCAACCAGATCAACCTCACCAAGGTAGCTTGATAAGAGATAATGAGGTAGCTACCACAGAGGATCACACAAATACAGAAATTATGAAAATGAAAAAAAGGAAATTTAAAGTACAGATTATCAAAATGATAAAGGATACTGAAGGAAAGTGGAAAACCACCAAAAGGAAATCCAAAAACTGACCCCAAAAATGAATGGAAAAGAAGATGAAATTAGAAACAATATATTGTAACATAAAACATTGAAGGAGTCAATCAGAGAACTTAAAGATGCACTAGAAAGTATCAATAACAGATTAGACCATGAAGAAGAAAGAATCTTAGAGCTAGAGAATAGGCTTTTCTGCTAACACAGGCATTTATAAAAGCAGAAATGAAGAGAATAAAATGATAAATAAAATAATTTTCCCTATTCTTTGTCCTGCTAAACTAAGTTTCATACTTGATGTTCCTGACATGCAAATATTAAGAAAAATCTTCGCAAGACCAGTTCTGAAAGAAATACTCAAACCTATACTCCACACTTACCATCACAATGGACTACAAGCAAAATAAACACCAAGAAACTAATGGGTAAAACCTAGCTTCCACAATGGCACAATGGATACAAGTAAGTAATGGATTGTCACAAAATGAGATGAATAGAACTCTGCTATATGTAACAATTCTCTCAATAAATGTGAATGACTTGAATGCTCCACTGAAGGGGCATACACTAGCTGATTGGGTTAAAAAAGACAATCCATCCATATACCATCTCCAGGAAATACACATAGCCTCAAAGGACAAAAAAGATTCAGGGGGAAGAGTTAGAAAACATTATTTCAGGCAAATGGAAATCAGAATAAAGGAGAGGTTGCAATCTGATTTACAAGTACAAGTTGATTTAAAGCAACTAACATTAAAACAGACAATGATGGTGACTTCACACTGGTCAAGGGAAGAATACAACAAGAGAACATTCCAATTCTAAATATGTATGCACTTGATTTAAATGTTATCAGATGTAGTAAACAAACTCTAAATGGTCTGAACAATATGATATCCTACAACACAATAATAACTAGGGACTTTAACACCACTCTAACAGAAATGAAGACCCTCTAAAAAGAAATTTAAAAAGAAAAAAAAGGACTTAAATGTAACAATAGAAAAATTGGGCTTAATAGTAATGTAAAGAAAATACCATTTTAGAGCTTAAGAATATTTGTTGTTTTTGTCAGCCCATGGATAACAATCCAAAATAGGTCATATCCTAGGACACAAATCAAACCTCAACAAAATCAAAAGAATTGAAGTCATACTTTCTATCTCCTCAGACCACAAGGCAATAAAGGTGGATGTCAACTCCAGCAAAAAATATTCATTACCATACAAAGGCATGGAAACTAAATAACCTTATGCTGAATGACAGTCAGGTAAAGAAATAGATAAAAAGAAATCATTAACTTCTTTCAGCATAACAACAACTAAGACACAAGCTCTCAAAACCTGTGGGACAGTGCAAAAGCATTCTTGAAAGGGAAATTTATCACATTAGATACCTACATCATAAAGAGTGCACATCAACAATCTAATGAATCATCTTAAAGAAATGGAAAAGGGAAAAAAGACAACAGGCACCTACCAGCTAAGATGGAGGTCGAGTAAATAGCTTCTGTGCACCCAGGCACAGTGAGAGTGGAGAGAGAAGTCTCCAGACATCTCTGGCCAGTTGGTTTTGCCCAGAAGTTTCCCTTTGGTGACACAGGAAGTCAGTGAGAGACTTCTGGACCCCACAAGGAGGACAGAAGTGGTGGAAAACTGGCAAATGGTAGGTACACTTGTACAGTTGGAGGCTGCCTGCAGCTGTAACCATAGCAAGAGTGAAAGTGCAAGCAGGAAAAGCCTTAACTGTGGGCTGTTTTGGTTTTTATGGACTTGGGCACTTGATTGAACTTTCTTGGGAGATCTTGGGCCAGTGTGCAGATGACTTTGAGCATTCTCTGAGTCCCCAGACTGAGCTGCTAACACAGAAAGCCTCTAATATCATTCAGCTGTGGACTGCCCTCACAGGTACTGTGAGGAAGCTGCCTCCACATGTTGCAGCACAGGGATCAGCCGGGAGATGTTGGGCGAGTAATCCAGCGACTGAGCTTCCCAAAGGTGGGGACTGAGATGCTGGGAAAGTGTAGAGATCCAAGTGTTTGGCAGATTAACAGCCTTGGCCCTCAGGGGCATAGAGGGAGACTGAAATTGGTGCACTGGTTAAGCAGGAAGCCATGCCAGGAGAGATACTATGGATAAGTGCTTTCCTTGGAAAACTTCTGCTTAGCCAAAGTTCATAGTTTGGAGTGTCTTTTAAGTGGTCTGAGGAGAAATTTGGACTCCCAAGCCAGCGGGGTCTGAGAGATCAGCAGAGGCCTCCAGTCTCCAACTCATACAGCTGTATCAACGTTGAAATTAACATCGGATACCTCAGAAGATCACCTGTTGCCCAGACAATATTCAGCAAGATATATATACTGTTTAGTTTTATGGTTTGTTTGTTTGTTTTTAATTTCAATAATTTCCTTGACTCTTTTCTTTTTGTTTATTTTTTCTCCTTTATTTCACTATTCTAGTTTAATTTTTATTTTATTTTATTATTAAATCATAAACACGTACATTAGTGCAATCAAGGGGTACAATTTGCTGGTTTCATATACAATTTGAAATATGTTCATCAAACTGTTTAACATAGAATTCGTGGCATTTTCTTTGTTATTATATAAAGACATTTGTATTCTGCATTTAGTAAGTATCACCTGTACCCTGCTAAGTTGCAACATAGGTGTGGCCCCACCAATTTAACCCTCCCTCCACACCAACCTCCCCCCTCCTCTCCCCGGCCCATTTCCCCATATTCTTGTGCTATAGTTGGGTTATAGCCTTCATATGAAACCTATAAATTAGCTTCATAGTAGGGCTGAGTACACTGGATACTTTTTCTTCCATTCTTGGGATACTTAGCTAAGAAGAATATGTTCTAGCTCCATCAATGTAGATATGAAAGAGGTAAAGTCTCCATCTTTCTTTAAGGCTGCACAGTATTCCATGGTATACATGTACCACAACTTATTAATCCATTCGTGGGTTAATGGGAACTTGGGCTTCTTCCATGATTTAGCAATTATGAATTGGGCTGAAATGAACATTCTGGTACAGATGTCTTGGTTATAATGTGATTTTTGGTCTTCTGGGTATATACCTAGGAAAGGAATTATAGGATCGAATGGCAGATCTATTTTTAGATCTCTAAGCATTCTCCAAACATCTTTTCAAAAGGAATGTATTAGTGTGCATTCTCACCAGCAGTGTAGAAGTGTTCCCTTTTGTCCACATCCATGCCAACATCTCTGGTTTTGGGATTTTGTTATGTGAGCTAATCTTACTGGAGTTAGTTGATATCTCAAAGTAGTTTTGATTTGCATTTCTCTGGATGATTAAGGATGGTGAGCATTTTTCATGTGTCTGTAGGCCATGTGCCTGTCTTCATGAGAGAAGTTTCTCTTCAAGTCCTTTGGCCACCATGAGATGGGATCACTTGTTCTTTTCTTGCTAATACACTTGAGTTCTCTGTGGATTCTGGTTATTAAAGCTTTCTTGGAGGCATAAACTTCAAATACTTTCTCCCATTCTGAGGGCTACCTGCTTGGTATATTTACTATGTTCTTGGCTGTGCAGAAGCTTTTTAATTTTATCAGGTATCAGTAGTGTATTTTTGATACTGCTTCAATTGCCTGGTGAGTTCTCATAAAACAATCTCCCAAGCCTATTCCTTCAAGAGATTTCCCTGCAGTTTCTTCTAGTATTTTTACAGTTTCATGTCTTAAGTTTAGATCTTTAATCCAGTGGGCGTCTATCTTAGTTAATGGTGAAAGGTGTGGATCCAGATTCAGTCTTCTACACGTCTCCACCCAGTTCACCCAGCACCATTTTTTAAATAGTGAGTCTTTTCCCCACTGAGTGCTTTTAATTGGCTTATCAAAGAGCAAATAATGGTAAGTAGCTGGATTCATCTCTTGGTTCACTATTCTGTTCCAAACATCTACCTCTCTGTTTTTGTGCCAGTACCATGCTGTTTTGATCACTATTGATTTATAGTACAGTCTCAGGTCTGGTAGCATGATTCTTCCTGCTTTCTTTTTATTTCTGAGTAATGTCTTGGCTATTTGAGGTTTTTTCTGATTCCATATAAAACAAACTATTATTTTTTCGAGATCTTTAAAATATGATAATGGAACTTTAATAGGAATTGCATTAAAATTATATAGTGCTTTAGATAGTATAGACATTTTAACAACGTTAATTCTTCCCAGCCATGAGCATGGTATGTTTCTCCATTTGTTAACATTTTCAGCTATTTCTTTTCTTAAAGTTTCATAGTTCTCTTTATAGAGATCTTTCACATCCTTTGTTAGGTAAACTCCCAAATATTTCATCTT
>CAUYON010135181.1:0-12119 GCA_963573935.1 Arctocebus calabarensis | reverse complement strand
AGCTCCTGGTAGAGAGAGAGAACTCAAGTGGGGAGAGAAAAGCTCTCTCCTAGTCTTTCCCCGTCTCCCCCTTTAGGCTTTTAGTCTCGGGGTATATATAGGTATATGGGTTCCTTGGCCAGGAAACGAATGAACACAGTCTCTTTCGCTGGGGGAATTTTTTTCATCATTGTTTTGCAGTTTTCAGTGTACAAATCTTTCACCTCCTTTGTTATATTTATTTTATTCTTTTTGTTGCTATTATAAATGGAATTGTTTTCTTAATTTCTCTTTTGGATAGTTCATTGTTAGTGCATAGAATGTAAACTGATTTTTATATGTTAATGTATTATATGTGTCTTGCAATTTTAAATTTGTTTATTAGTTTGTGTGTGTGTATAGTCTTTAGAGTTTGCTACATATAAGATCATGTCTTCAGCAAACAGATAAGACTACTTCTTCATTTCTGATTTGAGTGGCTTTTATTTCTTTCTCTTGCCTAATTGCTCTGGTTAGAACTTCCAGTGCTATACTGAAAAGTGGCAAGCTGGGCATCCCTGTCTTGTTCCTGATTGTAGAGGAAAAGTTTTCAATTTTTCACTGTTGAATACTTACCTGTGGACTTTTCTTTTTCTCTTCTCTTCTCTTCTCTTTCCTCCTCCTCCTCCTCCTCCTCCTCCTCCTTCTCTCTCTCTCTCACTCTCTCTCTCTCTCTCTCAGATAGGCTAGTTTTTTTGCTCTGTTGCTCAGGCTAGAGTACAGCAGCACCATGATAGCTCACTGCTATCTCAACCTCCTGGGGTCAAATGATCTTCTTGCCTCAGCCTCCAAGTAGCTAGGATTACAGGCACACACAACCATGCCTGGATAATTTTTTATTCTTTGTAGAGATGGGATCTCTCTATGTCTTGCAGGCTGGTCTTGAACTCCTGTCTTCAAGCAATAATTCCACCTCAGCCTCCTGAAATTCTAGGATCGTAGGCTTGAGCCATTGCATCTGGCCAGTGTTATTATGTTGAAGTTTCCTCCTATTCCTAGTTTATTGAGAAATTTTATGATGAAAGGGCATAGCATTTTGTCAGAAGCTTTTTCTGCATTTACTGAGATTTTTTTAGACAGTGTTTCACTATGTCACCCTGGGTATGTCACTGTGCTATGTCATAGCAACCTCAAATTCTTGGGCTTAAGTTGATTCTCTTGCCTCAGCCTCCCAAGTACCTGGGACTACAGGTGCCTGCCAAAAGGCCTGGCTATATTTTTTGTTGCAGTAGTCATTGTTGTTTATCTGGCTGGGGCTGAGTTTGAACCTGCCAGCCTCTGTGCACGTGGTTGGTGCTGTAACCACTGTGCTACGGGGGTTGAGCCAGCATCACATTAACTTTTATACGTTGAACCATCCTTGCATCCTAGGGATAAATCCTACTGGTTATGGCGTATGATCACTTTAATGTGCTATTTAATGTGGTTTGCTACTATTTTGTTGAGGAATTTAGCATCTACGTTTGTCAGGGATATTGGTCTTTAGGTTTCTCTTTTTGCATTGTCTTTGTCTGGCTTTGCTGTTAAGGTAAAGCTGGCCTCACGGAAGTTTGAAAGTATTCCCTCCTCTTCAATTGTTTTAGAAGAGATTGAAAAGAATTGGTTTTAATTCTTCTTTAAATGTTTGGTAGAATTCATCAGTGAAGCCAATTGGTCCTTGCTTTTCTTTGTTGAGAGGTTTTTGATTACTGCTTTGATCTCTTTACTAGTTTACAGGTCTGTTCAGATTTTCTCTTTCTTCATCATTAAGTCTTATTAGGTTGTATATTTCTAAGAATTCATCCATTTCTTCTACATTATCAATTCGCATATATTTGTTCATAGTACAATTCTTTTTTTTGAGACAGAGTCTCACTATGTTGCTCTCAGTACAGTGCTGTGGTGTCACAGCTCACAGCAACCTCAAACTCTTGGGCTTAAGACAGTGGTTCTCAACCTATTTAATGCCGTGACCCTTTAATACAGTTACCCACAGGTTGAGAACTGCTGGTTTAAGCAATTCTCTTGCCTCACCCTCCCAGGTAGCGGGGACTACAGTGCCCACCACAACACCTAGCTATTTTTCTGTTGCAGTTGTCATTGTTGCTTAGGAGGCCTGGGCTGGGTTTGAACCTGCTAGCCTTGATGTATGTGGTTGGTGCTATAGCCACTGTGCTACAGGCACCAAGCCCATAGTACAATTCTTATCCTTTTTAAATTCTGTGGCTTCAGTTTTAATACTTACTTATTCAGTTTTTATTTTCTTTCTTTCTTTTTCTTAGCCCAGCTAAAGGTTTGTCAATTTGATTTACCTTAAAAATAAATAAATAAATAAATAAATAAAAAACCTCTTAGTGTTGCTGCTTTTTTCCTGTTTTTAAAAATCACCTATTTTATTACTTTCTATAGTAATCTTTATTATTTCCTTCTTTCTGCTGAAATTTGGCTTAGTTTCTTCTTTTTCTATTATAATTCCTTGAGGTGCAAAATTAGTCTGTGATTTGAGATCTTTTTTCTTTGTTAATGTAAAGATTTATTGCTATAACATCTCAGTACTGCTTTTGTTGCATCCCATAAGTTTTGGACTATTTTGTTTTCATTTTCATTTGTTTCAAAGTATTTTCTAATTTTCATTTTGATTCTTTTTTGGCCCATTGGTTATTCAAGAGTGTGCTGCTTAATTTCCACATATTCACGAATTTTCTAAGTTTCTTTCCGCTATTTCTAGTTTCATTTCACTGTGCTTGGGAAAAATAGTTGGTATGATTTGCAGTCTTCTTACATTTGTTCTGTATATATCTGTTAACTCGAGAGTCTCAGTATGTTGCTCTTGATAGAGTACCTTGGCGTCATAATTCACAGCAACCTCAAACTTTTGGGCTCAAGCAATTCTCTTACCTCAGCTTCCCAAGTAGCTGGGACTAAAGGCGCCTGCCACAATGCCTGGCTATTTTTAGAGGTGAGATCTCGCTGTGGTTCAGACTGGTCTTGAACCTGTAAGCTCAGGCAATCTACCCATCTTGTCCTCCCAGAATGCTAGGATTATAGGCGTGAACCACCACGCCTGGCTGTTAACTCCATTTTGTATATAATTTTCTTCAGGTCTGCTGTTTCCTTATTGGTTTTTTATCTCAATGTTCTATCCATTATTGAAAGTGGTGAATTTAAATATCCTACTGTTATTGTTTTGCTATCTATTTCTCTCTTTGCTTCTGTCAATGTTTCCTTTATATATTTATGTGCTGTGATTTGGGGTGCATATGTATATATTGACGCTCTTATTTTTATATAATGACAGTTTTTGACATTATATAATTAATAATAAAAGTCAATTGGCTCAGCACCTGTGGCTCCAGCTACGTACACCTGTGCTGGCGGGTTCAAGTTCAGCCTGGGCCCGCCAAAACAACAATGACGGCTGCAACCAAAAAATAGTCAGGCATTGTGGTAGGTGCCTGTAGTCCCAGTTGCTTGGGAGGCCAAGGCAAGAGAATGGCTTGAGCCCAGGAGTTGGAGGTTGCTGTGAGCTGCAATGCCACGGCACTCTACCCAGGCTGACAGCTTGAGGCTCTGTCTCCAAAAAAAAAAATAAAAAGTCAATTGACTAGGAAGATCTAATAATTATAAATAATGGTTTATAGAAGACAGAAAATATATGTTTCTTGAGGTTTAGTTAGATTCTTGGAGTTGTGTAAAATGGTCTAGGCCCTGTGCCTTTGGCAGGGGGAGGGGCAGATTTTTGAAAGATTAGTTTCCCTAAAGTCTGTTCGTATGTCCAAGTTTTTTACTTTTTTTCTTATAGTCAGTTATGGTAATTCGTGTTTTTTGGACATTGTATATTTCATTTGTTTCTGAGTTTATTAGGAACAACTTGTTCACAGTGTACTCTTATATTTTAAAATTTCTACCAATTTATGGTTACCAGCCCCTTTATTCTCACAAAATATTTTGTGTAATTTTTTTTTTTTGAGACAGTCTCACTCTTTGTCCCTGGCTAGAGTGGAGTGGTATCATAGATCACAGCAACTTTAAACTCCTCGGCTCAAGCCATCTTCCTGCCTCAGCCTTCTGAGTAGTTGGGACCAGGGACTACAGAAGCAGGCTACTATGCCTAGCTAATTTTTCTAATTTCTAGTAGATACAGGGTTCTTTTGCTCAGGCTGGTCTCAAACTCCTCAACTTCAGCAATCCTCCCACCTCAGCCTCCAAGGGTGCTAAGATTGCAGGTATGAACTGTCTCACCTGGCTTAGTCTAATATTGTGTATTTTGCCTTTTCCTTTCTCAAAAAATATGTTTCTAGTTTTATTGTTCAACTCTTTGTATTTTATTCAACTGTTTGGTTTTTGCCATATTAAGTTTTGTATGCCCGCTTGGTAGCCAAAGATATACAAGTCTGGAGCTTACAGGAGAAGTCAGGGCTTGTGACATAAATTATGAGAATGATCTGTATAGACACAACATTTTAAACCATGGTGCTAGATGAGATCACCTAGGCAATAATGAAGATTAGTGCTTCTCAGATTATCTAAACTATTAGTTTAGGGGATAGTTTTATTATATTTTCCCCATTCCAATCTATTCCAGACCAATACTTTGTAAAATACTATAATGTAAATTATGACAAAAGTGAAATATGAACTATTAGAAAAACAAAGATATCCAAAGCCAAGACTAATTTTTTAATTTTATGATACAACAACATAAAAATACTCTGTCACATTGTTTTGGAAGCTTCCTCTCAGTTTCTCCACTCTGTCATTGTGGTCTGGTAACAGTTAATGGACTGACACTGGTGTGCAGAGCGTGCTTTGACTATACCGTGTCCCTGGGAAAGAGAAGAGGACCAAGGACAAAGCCCTGGGGGCCTGTGACCTTTAGAGATTTCACAGTGGGGGAGGAGCCAGCAAAAAACCCCCAGGAAGAGCAGCAGTGAGGCAAGTCTATAGTCAGGGAAGTCTGGAGGGAGGGTGTTCCATGGGGTGGTCAGACATGCCAAGTGCTACTGAGTGGTTGGGCTGGGTAATACGAGGTCAAAGAATTGATCGTCGGCTTTGTCAATATTTAAGTTGATAAGGGAATGGTGGGGGTTAAAGTCCCTTTAGGGGGACTTGGACAGAGCATGAGAAGGGAGGAAGTAGAGCTAACAAGCACAGACAACTTTCTCCAAAAGTTTTACTCACGTGGAGACCACAGAAGCAGGGCTACAGTTGGAAGGTGATATGGGGTCAAGATAATGCACCTTGTTGATTTATTTAAAAATATGTAGGGAACAAATATTGAACAATTCCTCTTATGTGAGGTCCTTAGAATAGTCAAATGTGCAGAGATGGAAAGTAGAATGGTGGTTGCCAGAGATTAGGGGAGGGTGGAATGCGGGGTTAGTGTTTAATGGACATACAGTTTCTTTTTTGTTATTTTTAAATTTTATTTATTTCTATTTCAGATTAATGTGAGGGTACAGTTAGGTTCCAATATTTGCATTTTGTTAGGTAGTGGCTATATAGTTTCAGTTCAGGAAGATAAAAGGTTCTGGAAAGTGTTGGTGCTTGAGGGCTGGACAACCACGTGAAGGTACCTGATGCCACACGTGAAGATGGTTAAATGATAAAGTGGCAAATTTAATGTTGGGGACACTTTCCTATAATAAAAAAATATAAAATTAAATGATACTTTTATGTGGACAGGAGTAATTCAGTAGGACACTGATGGGGCAGACGTCTCCAGTTCAGGAGCAGTTTTGTTTCAGCAGCTTTCATGCTGAGAAATTAGAGTCTGAGTCCCAATCTCAGGAAGCAGAGTTTGGTGGTGGGTACATCTTCATCTGTGTTCCAAGAAAACAGCCTATTTCCAGTGGGCACTGTAGCCTTCATTCTTGTGTGTGCAAACCTGCTCCCTAACTTTGTGAAAGAAACCTGGTTTGGATATGGGTTTTTTCTTTCTTTTTTCCTGAGAAAGTAAAAATTCCAGTTCTCACTAGGCACAGCAGACTGTGCATCCTTGCAGATTTAAATATACAGAGCTCAAGGGATAAATAGTTCTAATTAATATTAGTCAGGTACTGTACAATAAGTTATGCTTTAGGTTTGTCTCCCATAAGCTGCCAAGAGCCCTGTGAAGCAGGTGCTGTGATTATCATGACCACTTTCCAGGTGTGAATACTGAGACACAGAGATGATGAGAAATTCGCCCCTGGTCACACAGGCACCACTCGAGCCAGCAGCCCTGGGATTTGAATGGAGGCAGACTGACTCTAGAACTCCAGTGTTTTGCAATAATTTACACAGAGGGAAGATACATATAGGAATATGTCACCCAGCACATAATAATTTGGGCATGCTGATCCAAAATGATTCTCCACCATTAACATCAGCACTACGCAGTGGGTTTAGTTATAGCAAAGTATGATTTATCACATTAAATTAATGCCATCAATTTGATTTTTCATTAGCATTGAATTCTTTTTTTTTAAAATTAATTTATTTGTTATTGTTGGGGATTCATTGAGGGTACAAGAAACCATGTTACACTGGTAGCATTTGTTGGGTAAAGTCCCTCTTACAATCATGTCTTGGCCCCCAAAAGGTGTGACACACACCAAGACCCCACCCCCCTCGCTCCTTCCCTCTCTCTGCTCTTCCTTTCCCCACCCCTCCCTCATTCTTTCTCTCTCTGCTCTCCCCTTTTCTCACCCCCACTGTGTCAATAATTGTCATTATTTGTCCTCATATCAAACTTCAATACATGGGATTCATGCTTCTCCATTCTTGTGATGCTTTACTAAGAATAATGTATTCCACTTCCATCCAGGTAAATACAAAGCCTGTAAAGTCTCCATTTTTTTTAATGGCTGAATAGTATTCCATAGTGTACATATACCATAGCTTGTTAATCTATTCCTGGGTTGGTGGGAATTTAGGTTGTTTCCACATTTTGGTGATTGTAAATTGAGCTGCAATAAACAGTCTAGTGCAAGTGTCCTTATGATAAAAGGATTTTTAGCATTGAATTCTTAATGTGTTTGTTTTTAAAGCTGTAAATGATTCAGTGAACCCCCAACAATCAAAAAAAAAGCTGTAAATGATATAAAATATATGTACTGATTTTATGTTTAATATTATAATAAAATATTATTTTAACCAATATTGGAAATCCTAAAATTTTTTGTCCTTAGAGTTTGACTACTACTAAGTAAAAAACTTATTGGTATAGTTTAAAGAAAATATTGTTTTTTGTTTTTTTTTTTTTCGAAGAAAGAGATCTTTGTTTCTCTTCTTAGTTCCCGGAGAAATTAGCCAGACTTCTGTTTGCAGAGAGAAGTAAATGTGTGACTTAACAGAACTGTTCTCTTTGTGGCTAAAAAGACGGCATTTGAGGGACTCTCAGGGCCCAGCTTTCAAAGGCTTTAGCTGCCTGGGTAACTGAGCTATGTAGAAGCAGAATCCCAGTTTTGAACTGTTTCTCAAGGGAGGCTTTATTTAATTCAGGAAGAGAGGAAATACACTGTGATTCTTAAAGAAACTTTGTATAATTTTGCATTGCAGTAACAGCTTTGCCAGCCTTAACAGCCCAGTTCCACAAGCATTTCCTTTAGTGGGAAAAAAAATGAGTAGATTGCAATCATCTGTTCCATTTCTACCCAGATTGCAGAAGATGATAAAAACAGGAGCAATTAAATGACAGACTGTGTGAAGATCAACAGGGATACTTATTGTATTCATTTCTACACTTGACTGACTTAGCTTAGGGATGAGCCTGACTTTTTAGTACAGGAGTCAGCTGTATTATAACCCTATCATGGCTTTATAAGGGTCAAACACAGAATGAACACCATTTGCATAGAGTTTTCCTTGGTGAGAAAGAAAAGGCTTAATTTGGTTCACAGAATTGCTCTTAGATACTATAATAAAATGTCACCACTACTGCAGGACCTGCCTTGAGCTCTAGTTTACTCTAGCAAATAATGGGAAATCACTAGCTGTTTCCTGAGTGAATTAATGAACTAACCTTCCATTCCCAGGTGGTACTTTACAAATAGACCTTTTTTTGGTATATTATTTGACAGAGCATACTTTGCCTTTTTGACTATTTACTGGAAGATATCTCACATGAAAAACCTTAATCCTAAACTGGAATTTTTGATGGCATGTGAATAAGATAACAGAAAAAAATACATTACACTCCTTAACAAGAACCACGTTTGGTAACAAGCTGTTAGAGTCAAGAGCTTTTGTTTTTGATAATAAATTAATAATCATCTTATTTTCATCCCAGTTGCTAGATACATCATAGGAAAAAGCACAAGTGGGTTATTATTTGTTAGTTTTTCAGAAATAAGACTTACGCAAGTGAACCAGTTGTAAAAGAAAGAGGAAAATCTGAAAGAAAAATTGTTGCTTTCTACCATGATAAAGTATTAAAAATGAATGCTAACAAAGGCAGAGTTATGATACCCAGCATCTGTAAATTTGGGATAATAAAACTACCACTCTGATTAAATTAAATAAAAATTCACAGAGAGAATGTCATCAATTAAAAAATGGTAAACATTGGCTCAGCGCCTGTGGCTCAAGTGGCTAAGGTGCCAATCACATACATCTGAGCTGGCAGGTTCGAATCCAGCCCAGGCCTACCAAAGAATAGCTGGGCATTGTGGTGGGTGCCTGTAGTCCCAGCTACTGGGGAATTGGAGACAGGAGAAACGCTTGAGCCCAGGAGTTGGAGGTTGCTGTGAGCTGTGATGCCATGACACTCTACTCAGGGTGACAGCTTGAGGTTGTGTATCAAAAAAAAAAAAAAAAAGGTAAACACATACTCCAGATAGAACCTGTCTTAAACTTTTCACCATTTAAAACTCATTTAATTCCTACAATGACTCAATAAGGCAGGTAATACCATCATCATTTATTCCTCTTTGACAGATGAGCACAAGTGAGCTTTAAGGAAATGAATTTGCCTAAATCCATTATCTAGTAAGTGACAGAGCCAGGACTTGAACCCAGGTGGTCTGGCTCCAAAGTCCTGCCCTTACTCTTTTTTTTTTTTTTCTAATTGAAAAGTAAATTTATTTCAGGTTAATGTGAAGGTACAGTTCAAAATATTTGATTTTGTGAGGTAGAGTCCCTGTGTGGTTACGTCTCACACACAAAAGGTGTGCCAAACCCTGCTCTGTGCCCATTCAGTGAGGGCACCCCAAGCCTCCCTGTTACCCCTCCCCCCAACTTGAAATGAAAAGAGATTTTCTCCTGTGTGGGCATGCATCAGATCATCGACTGGCTTCATAAGGTATTGAGGACCTTGGACACTTGCTTTTCCATTCTCATGATACTTTACTACGAAAATGTGTTTTAACTCCATCCAGTATATTACAAAAGATCTGAAGTCACCATCATTTTTATGGCTGAATAGTATTCCATGGTGTGCATATACCAGGGTTTGTTAATCCATTCCTGAGTTGATGGCCATTTAGTTGGTTCCACCTATTGTTGACTGTGAATTGAGCTGCGATAAACAATCTAGTGCATATATCTTTATGATATAATGATTGTTTTTCTTCTGGATAGATGCCTAGTAGTGGGATTGTAGGGTCAAATGGGAGATAAAATTTGAGTTCTTTGAGGATTCTCCGTACTTCTTTCCAAAGAGGCTGTATGAGTAGGCAGTCCCACCAACAGTGTAAAAGTGTTCCCCTCTCTCCATATCTGTACCAGCATCTGCAGCTTTGGGAAGTTGTAATATGGGCTAATTTTATTGGGGTTAGATGATATCTCAGGGTGGTTTTAATTTGCATGTCTTTGATTATCAGGGCCAATGAGCATTTTTCTCATGTTTGTTAGCTCTTTGTCTGCCTTAGAGAAGTTTCTATTTGTGTCTGTTGCCCAGTGATAGATGGGATTGGTAGCTCTTTTTTTTGTTGATTAACTTGAGTTCTTTGTATATTCTCATTATCAAGCCTTTGCCAGATTCATTATATGACAATATCTTTCCCCATTCTGAAGGCTGTCTATTTGCTTTGGTTCAAAGCCGTCACTCTTGACTATGAAGCAACACATCTCAAAAATAGTAGTAAGTATATCAAATGCTGATCATTCTCAAATATCACATAAAGACCCAGTTCTCATGATTAATGCTTTGAGAAAAAGAATTGGAACAGTATGATTATTGCTGGAAAAGACTTCCTTATTATCTTTAAACCCAAGAGGTTAGCAAGGATTCAGGAGATAATGCTAGTAAACTACGTTTAGCTTTCTGTTTGGAATTTATAATTTAAATGCAGAGACATCCTTATTATCTACACGTTTTAGCAGCTAATATTCACTATAAGTGCACATGGAATGGTACACAGAATAATAAGTAGGAAAAACCAGGGATCAGACACAGAGAAAAGTAAAATGTCACAGAAGGGACACACAGTTCACACATGCACTTTTTGTTACCTTATTAATTAGAACATTGTTTGATTAATTTTTTTTGTCAAATTATCAGCTAAAGCAATGGCTATAAAGAATTTCAGATGCTAAAGTAATAATGTTTATGTTACTTTTATTCCAAAAAGACTGGAAAAATGTCTCCAAACAATTGAGTGAAATCCTAGGTATTAAGGTCTCTTAATGTTTCATATATAGAAAATTTAGGAAATAAATTTAGGAAATATAGGAAATATAGAAAATTTCCATACAGCCTTACCTATTTCCTAAACAAATATAATGTTTGGATTGCATAATTCAATTCACTGAGAAAACAGAGTAAAGATGCAAATGTTATTAAAAAATTACCTCAAATAATAAACATTATAAATAAGAAAGATTTTTCATTATACCAATCCATTAGAAAAAGATGAGTTCATTATTTATGGTTACTGATTTCACAATAAGAGATTGATGTAAATGTAATGCTATTTAGATGTTTACTTTTGATTGGCAAGGTGGCTGAGAATATTAACCAAGTACTTTGCTTTGGTCGCTAAGGTAAAATAAATCATTGATAGTGGTTACAACTTGTTGGAGCATTATGTTAGACAAATAAGCTTTTTGCTTCTAAATTTCCTGTTGACATTAATAATCTCATTACATTTCTTCAAACCTTTAGCTTAGCTAAGGTTTCCTGGAAGTTAAGTATTTAAAGGAGCCAATTTTTAATACCTAGTTAACAAATGTGAGACTCATGAATCAGTTTCAAATTTGAGATATTTTGAAAAGAAAACCTTCATTTGATTGTCAAACCTTCATGTACTGATTCAGTGATTTAATTTTCTCCTACAGAACCAATAACTCATTTGGTTATAATAAGAATGTCACGGATCAAATGTCATTTAACTTGTGCACATTAATTTATTTTCTTAGTATCAATTTTTATAACTGGCACCATGGTAACTATACACATATACATACAAGTAGTATGCAATGGTATGGAATTTCCAAATGACATGATTTTTTCCAATCTATAAGATTAGAAACAAATCCAAAAATTAAAATTCAATATCTTCTTCCTAAACACATTATTTCCTTATAAATTTAGCATCTTCTATGAGAAGTATACTATCATCTGGGATGGTTTAGCATGATATTAAAAGCTAAAAATACGTAATCCTTAAAGCAATTCTCCCTTAGTCCAGGACTAGTCAGTTACAGATTTGTCAATGTCTCTCCACTTACTCTTCAGGATTTTTCTCTATGTATTTTATTTACTCCAGAAGTGCTAAATTTATATATCCTGCAAAACTGAATGGAGCCTTTAAAATAGTTAGAACAGAGTGAAAAAAAAAAAAAAGCAAAAAGAAAGAAGCAGTTAGATTGAGTCTTCGCCCTTTTCCCCTAACAGTAGTCAGAGTTTCTATTGGGAGAGGGAGAATTGATGCAGGACATTTGGCGCCCCAGCCAGCTCAGCGGAGCTGGCGGACCTGCTGCCTCCTCCTTGGCGGTCTCGGTGCTGCGGCAGCCAGCTGAAGAACCAGCGGGCTGGATGACAGGCAAGGAAGGGGACCTCCAACCCCCCACCGGAGGCTCCAATAGCCAAAAAGGCTGGACAACTGCCGAGGAGACACCTGTGCCTTGGTGTCTCCTTCACTTTACACTTAGGACTAAATGTGGAACCCCCATTTCCTATGCCTAGGTCAATTTCATGT
>CAUYON010135176.1:0-10352 GCA_963573935.1 Arctocebus calabarensis | reverse complement strand
AATGTAGGCTTCTAAAGCAATAAATTTTCCTCTCAGGACTGCTTTTGCTGTATCCCATAGGTTTTGGTAATTTGTGTCTTCATTGTTGTTGTACTCAAGGAAGTTAATGATTTCCTTTTTTATTTCTTCCTGCACCCAAGTATCATTCAGCATAAAGTTGTTTAACTTTCATGCCTTTGTGTGAGGTTGAGCATTTTTGTTGGAGTTGAGTTCCACTGTTAGTGCCTTATGGTCTGAAAAGATGCAAAGTAGAATTTCAATTCTTTTGACCCTGCTGAGGTTTGTTTTGTGTCCAAGGATATGGTCAATTTTGGAGAATGTTCCATGGGATGATGAGAAGAATGTATATTCTATATCTTTGGGATGGAGTGTTCTATATACATCTACCAAACACAGTTGTTCCAAAGTCTCATTTAAGTCTCTAATATCTTTATTTAATTTCTGTTTAGAAGATCTGTCCAGCTCTGAGAGGGGGGTATTAAAGTCCCCTGTTATTATGGTGTTATGGGATATTGTATTGCTCAAACTAAGCATTTTTTTTCTTTTACTATTTTTAGATTGAATATTTTTGTTCTGCTTTACTTACTTTTTCTCTCATTCGAATGTGTGATACTCTCTATCACTCTCTTATTAGTTACCACTGAACTTTCACCATGAGTAGTTAGGATCATAAAATTTAAATAATACCTTTGTCTATATCCTAAATGGTGCACAAACTTTAGAACACTTTACCTCTGATTGTTTTTCTGCAGACTACATACTATAGATTTTCATTAAATTACTTTCTCTCCTGGTTCCTTCTGCTCTAAATCAACTTCTCAAATCTGTGGCCTGGGCTCCTGCCTACCCTGGTCTTTTTCCTGTGTACTACTAACTTGATTCGCAAACTCTCCTGTCTCAGATGTTAGCCTTAGAAACCCTAGCCCCTGCTCTCCAGGCTCATGTTTATTGATCTGTAGATGTCCCTAGAGAACTCTTCTACCTTTTGTAAGGCCTACAAGACCTCCAGGAGTAAGGTTTATTCCTCTCTTGTTGCTGTGAGCTGAGTGTCCCACAGTGATGATGTTTTATTTTGTATTTCAATAATTATTCTTCTCATATTTAAGATATTTAATTAGTTTTTTAACAAAAATTCATTATTGTTTACAATCACTACTTTTGTTTAATTGGTTTTTTACATATATACTTACCTAAATGTATTTTTAATCTAATAATTAGTTGTCCAATTTTTACTTTGTATAGGACATTCTTTTAGATGCAGGAGAATATAGCAGTAAATAAAACAGACAAAATTTCCCTACCTTTGTGGAGACAATATTGTAGTGAAAGAAAATAATGGCTAACATTCACAGAGCACTTAATATGTCCCAGGTACTACTCAATAGTCATATTTTCCACATTCTGCAAAACAAAACACAACTATATCCATCCTTCCTTATTATCTCCCTGGATACTATAGCATGTATTTTAAAAATCCTTTTCTGATTGCTCCATGATTTCTATTTCTTCAACTTTAAATTCTTCCATAAGTAGATCTTGTTTTCCCTTTTTCCTAAGTTTGATTTCCAGATGCTTGGTGGCTTGGTTCTGTTGTCACTTCTAAGGAAGAATTCCTCCTTGCTCAGAATGGATGATGATGACTTTCTCAGCAGACTACCTTATAGCAGCATCAATCTAGATCTCAAGAACTCAAAGTTCTAGTTTCAAATAATTTAGAGTGTAAATAATACATTTGATAGTATATTTGATAAAATCTTCTGCTGCAAACACACAGCCATACACACACTCTGTCTACTTGACTGTAGCAGCATAATCATTTTAAACCACTAGACTTTTAAGAAATGCCACTACAGTTTTCTGTTTATATTATATTTTTAGGTATTTTTTCTATCCTATGTAGATACTCTTCTTTAGTGTGTAAGTACAAATATATATTGATTAACTTCATTTTTAATCATTTCTGTGAGTCTAATGAGAAAGGAAGAGATTTCATTTCACGCTTAACCTACTAATTCTAAATGGGAAGTCCATTTTAGATTTCATATGTTATTTTCAAGCTTAAGATATATAGTAGATTTGTATATTATTAATGTGTGCACATACACTTTATGTATAAGTGTATATATATTTAATTAGAAGTTCCCCTCCACTTTTTCAGCATATGGTGACATTGTCTCATTTGCTAAAACATTTCCCTGGATTTTGCAAATAATGAAGTACAAAAGCTCCTCATTAAGGTGCAAATAAGTAAAGCTACTGAAAGTCTTCATAATTAACTTCTCATTCAAAGAGAACTTCTAGCTAAGAAACTTTCAAGATTGCTGTGCTGAGTAAGATAACCCAACTTTTTGGACAGACATTATTGTACTTGCTTTGTTGTTGATTCTGCATGTTATTTAAACCTTGAACACTGACATTGGTGTCTTCGTAAGATGGGCTTTATATATATTTTACACGAATTCCTCAGACTTTTTTAGTCTCGGATAAATGAGAGGTGGTAAAACATTTTATTACAGCTAACGTTTGAGTTAGATTGCGTGCCAGAAATATAGAGCATATTTGCTCAAGGTCTTCTGTGCCAATTATTTCATGATAGAATAAAATCCTCTCAATACGGAATTCCTCTGAAGTAACACGAATACCATCTAATTCTGCAATGGATTCCTAAACACATGTTTTCATTTCCCTCACACTGATAATGAAAAGTGTACAGATCCCCGTGGAGTTATTTTCTGCTCCTTCTTTACCTAAAGATGCCTTTCTAGGAATTTATACTTTGAATAGGAACCTCCAGTTTGCTAAGTAGCCACCTCATAGTTGCACATTATTCCAACTGTGCAAGCAACAGCTGTGAGCGAGAGAAATGCATATCATCATAGAGCTTATGGAGCTCAATATGTTAGTTCTGTTTATTCAAAAGACCACCTGTGTTTCTGGGGAAATTGGAGATGTTCCAAAGGAGAATGAAGACACAGCAGACAGTCAGGAAACCTTTGGAGTTGTAAGCAGAAACATCATTGCTTTGGGTTAAACACAGTGTGACAGTCCTGTGGGAAATTTGGTTTCCAGTATCTATAGCTCATCATTTTGGGTTAGAATATCGATTAGCAAATAGGTGGCTAAAAATGCTCAGCTCCCCATTCTCACATATAGAAAGATTATGAAATTATGACTCTCACTGCGAGGGGGAAAGTACATTGATATGCAAAATGAAATTCCCTCAGTTGTCCATTTTTTAAAGCTATCTTTTTCTATGTTTACTTTAACATTTGTGGTGATTGTTTTATTGATGCTAAATACACAAAATGTTCAGTTTTCTCTCGAATAGTTTAATACTCTGTTTCCTCTAGGTTACTGAGGGAAATTGAGTTATTTTAGGGCTCCTCAGCACATCCTGCTCATCAAGAGTTTTGCTGTTACTGTGTTAGTTCCTGACCTAAGGCGAGAAGGCCAGAAAGAAAGGTGAAACAATGAATGAATGAATGAACGAATGAATGACTAAATGATGTGTTGTGGTGCCTGGTGCTCTTATATCACAGGCTGTTGGAGAAGGAAAAGTGCAAAATATGCCTGACAAGATCCTAAATGGAGCGCAGCCTCGAGGTAGGAAAAATGTAAGCAGTTCCTTTTCCTGGTTTTATGCATGATGAGGTTGAATTTGAGAATTACACTGCCATAACATCATGGAGTTGCTCTACATGAACCGTGATGGTATTGGTGGGAGGCTCTTTCTCCAGCTTCCTTCTGCCTCTTTCTAGGCTCCATGACAGTATCAAAGACTTCCCTTCAAAATTGTAGCAGCTACCCTGTTCTAGGCATTAGGGGTAACTTTCCCTGGGCTGCTTCTATATATAGTCTCCAAGTGTACCTTACGGTCCTACAAGCAACTTGAGATGATTGTACATTAGAGAAAACAGCTACTTGACATGGAATTAATATAGAGATTGCTTCTTTTTAGTACTTCCAGAACAGGCTGGTTTTGGTTTGCCTAGCTTTGTTATGAATGTATAAAACTATCACAGAAAAGTAAAACTTTCCAAACAACGTGACATGATCACTGCCTGAGTTCTTTGATTCTTTACACTGTGATGTGATTCTGTAGCATTTCTTACAGAATCCCTGGACCATTAAAAAAAAATAAGATTGGGTAAAGGTGTAGGCTGTGAAAGAAGATATTAGATATAAATGTTTTCTTCTGAGGATCCAGGCTACTCCTTTGCAAAAGCCAGCAAAACACGAAGGAAGAAAGAACATAGCCTCAGTGGGGTATTATAGTCAAAGGCAGAGGTCAAACGTACTCAGGATTATAGTGTAATGCAGAAATGAAAAGTGTGAAAAATTCACGGTGGCAAGAGAGAAAGCTCTCGGTTTCAGAAATGTGTTACATACAGTGTGTGTGTGTGTCTGTGTGTATATATATATATATATATATTTTTTTTTTTCTTGTCTTGTTCTCACCTCCCCTTGTACTTTTAGTATGAAATTCTTGATATTGCCAGAGATACACAATAAGTATTTGTTTGAATTGCATCCTGGGCCGGGGCAGCTGAGCATGCTAGTTGCGGCTAGCTAATTGGTAGAGAAAAGGAAATGCCTAGACTTGCCTATGAGAAATTCCCCAACTGTTCTTCTTGCAGCTGGTCTACCTGAGAGTGGATTGATGAGCCAAACACTAGTGAGTGGTGGCAGCAGTGGTTAGGAGGTCCTGGCAGCAAAGTCCCCTTCAGAAAAGCATTGCACACCTGTGTTTCAGGAAATAAAATTTCCTTTGTTATTTTCTCCCTCTTCTGTCTTTGTTAGTGTAACTCACAATAACCATGTGAGTTATTGAAAAGTTAATTGGGAGCCTGTCTCTTTTGCTGCCTGGTATGGTTTGGAGGTTTGTCCCCTCCAAATCTGATGTTGGAATTTGATTCCCAGTGTTGAATGTGGGGCTTAGTGGGAGGTGTTTGGGTAGGGAAGAGGGATCCTTCATGAATTGCTTGGTGCCCTCCCCGGATAATGAATGAGATCTTTATGTATTAGTTCACATGAAAGTTAGTTATTTTGAAGAGCCTGTTACCTCCTCTCTCTTGCTCTAACTCTCTTTGCCTTCCAGCACAGCTGGAAGCTCCCACTCACCAGAAGCAGATGCTGTTGCCATGCTTCTCCCACAGCTAACAAAACCATAAGTCAAGTGAATTTCTTTCTTTATAAATTACCCAGCCTTAGGTATTTCTTTTATAGCAATGCAAAATGCACTAACACATTACCCTACATTTCAAAAAAAGAATGAAAGATTAATTTTTCTTTCTCCCCTTTAAGCATAAGTCATATAAGCAGACCTACTTAAGGGCCAGAGACCAGCAGTATTAGTATCACCTAGGAGTCTGTAAGCAATGTCAATTCTTAGGGCCTACTACATCAGAACCTCTGGAGTATAGACCCCAAACCTGTGTTTTAATAAATTCTCCATGCTAGTTTTTTGAAGTTTTAGTTTGAGAAGAAATAGGGGATAATTTTTGTGGTTTGATAACACCCAAGTGTATTTTGCCAGATTGCCCAAAGAGATGAAGGTGAGAGACAGGCAGGGACCAATGCAAGGGAGGGGGCTGGACTTCCCAGGGCCTGAAAGGTGGCAAGTACCAGTTTCCATGTAATGCCTCAGCACAGGCCAGAGCCTCTAAGGAGAATCATGGGGATGCCCAGAGACAGATCACCATGTGTGAGTCCTTGAGAATGGCAGTGAGGATCCTGGCTGTTGACTTTGGCTTAGAAAATACGGACCCTACTACTAGAATCATCCAAGTATTTGAGTGTCATGTGAGACTGGACAGTGAGCATCTCTCAGAGAGGCTGCCAAGGAGGGAAATCCAGAGGTCTCTTCCCAGGGCTCTTGGACTCTGTCGACCCTGAGTTCGCTGATGATCCCAGCAAAGTGGAGGCAGAGCCCAATAATTTGCTTCATTTTGAGTTTTCTTCCAAATCTGGCTGGTGGGGAACAGTGACAATTAGTATAATTTCAAAAGCAAATAAACTATACAATTGAGTATATCATAAAAGCCACTCAGAGTCATAATAGTAGGAAGAAGTATTATTTAAGGAGTCATGTCAAATATGAGAATGTCTTTTCTTTTCTCTGTCTTTAGTAAAAATAGAACATTTATATATCTGACATTGTCTGAGAACTTCTCCTTAGAAGGTGTTTAGTAAGTTCATTGGTTAACTAACTGGCACAAGTGAAGACATAGCTTTCCCTTATTTGTCTCTATATGAAAAAATGTGCAGAATCACTTGCAGAGAGTTAAAAAGAAAAAATGACATGACTGATGAGTTTAAGGTGGACATGCAGAAACCCAAATGTGCTGTAGTGGGAAGAGACAGGACTAGGAGGGTAGGTTTTGGGTCCCACCCTTCCTGCCGCCTACTAGCTGTGTGATCTTAGGTAAGGTGATTTTATTTTTCTAAATTTTGGCTTTATTATTATTTTTTTTAAGACTTCATTTCATCAGAGATTCCTGTAGCTAATTTTTTCTCATCATAAAGTTTTGGTTTGGATATCATTTGCAGAAAATGGCCTTAACCCACCACCCAATTTATGTCCCCATTTAGTGCCCCTCAGTCCTCTCATTCTTGGCATTTACCTGAAATTGTGCTATTTATTTCTAAATTTTCCTGCTAATGGCTTACTTTTCCTCCTAGAAAGGAAGCACCATAAGTACAGGAACTTAATGCATCTTTTTTGTCCCATTATCCCCATGACTACAAGAGTGTTGGCAATAGTAGGTACACATACATGTTCATTGAAAGAAAGAATGAATGAATGATGTGTAAAACGGATATTACAGCATATACCTTCTGGTATTTGGTGACACTTAGGTAACCTAATATAAGTACCTACATTAGGTTCCTTTGGAGGAGGATGTTCCCTAGTTCTTGGCTCTGAGTGTCAATCATGAGCCTGGTGCCTAGCCAGTGTCAGAGTGATTATAAACACAAAGCAATCACAATCAGTACAAACCTATTTCAGAACAAAGCGCACAAACCATAAAGAAGGTATGTCTCAAAACCAAGACCAGTCCCTCCCGGTGAGTGGAGATGAGAACCGGAAGTCTGAATCCATACGGTCCTTTACAAGCTAAGCTGCCTAGTTAGTCCCGCCTTTCCCCCCCACCCCACCGCCAGGACTGGCTACGGTCTCCCACCTTTAGGGTAACTGACAGGTTGGGGTTATGTAACAAAACTTAACACACCTGCAGACCTTCCTCCAGCCTTTCTGAAGAACCCATGGGGGTTGAAATTGGCCAGTTTAATTACATGATAATGGGTCCCAGGGACCAAGTCAGCACTACACCAGGGGCTCCTCACTATCTGCTCCTACTGGGCAACACTCTCTAGCCAGTAACTTGGTTGCTACGCTCCACCCAGCCACAGCCCTAGTCTTACATCCTGTCAAGGAGAGAAGGGGGTCGGAGGTGGTATGTCTCCCCTCAGGCCCAGTCGCTCTCACCCTACCTGTGTGGGACAGAACCTGGGGCCGAGGTGGCACGTCTCTCCCCTTTCTAGTAGGAAGAGAGAAGCCAGGGGCCGAGGTGGTGCATCTCCCAGCTCAGACACCATAGTCGCGGAGGGTGGACAGGCCGCCCATGTGCAGTGGTGGCAGTGCCGTTGGAGCTGGTGACCATTGCTGCCGCAATGTTGGAGCTCCTTTTCTGGCTCGCTGAGGCTCCTGACTCCAGGGTCACAGGACACACAGATGCGGGCAAGGCTGGTGCCTTTACAGGCTGCCTCCTCCCTGGAGAGGTGCAGCCCTGTTTAGCATGAGGGTGGCCGTGCTCCCTCCAATGCGGGACAAGAGAAGGTGGCACCCGAGCTAGGTCCACACTGCCTGACACCTGTGCACGTGCTCGCATATTATTTCAGAGGCCACCTAGCCGTGCGATTGGGAATTTGGGCTTTGTAGTCGGCAAGACAAGGGTTTAATATGTGATTCTAGCACTGACCATAACAGTGACCCAGGAAGGGTTACTCTATTTTACTCAGCCCATTTCTTGTTCATAAAACAAATAACACATGCCTTGTGGAGCTGATATGAGAATTAAATAAAATAATGAAGATAAAAGACTTAGCTGAGTGTACAGTACTTAAGAAATAGGGAGTAAATGAATAAACTTAGAAAAGTACTTTGAAAAGGTAGAAACTTACAGCAATATTCAATGCTAATATTGATGCCATCAATAATGATAATAAGGCTACAAGATCCTTCCTGTGAAAGAGACTAATGACTAACTCTGTTAATGAGAAACATATCCAGGGAAGTTTGTGAGAATTGCCCACATCAAGTAACATGAAACAATGAGGAGACACAACTTTCCCAGCTCCTTTTTCCTGTGAAAACATTTGTTATAAGCCATCTCATATGGGAGTAAAAAGACAACTCCAAACACTGGAATGTGTGCCAGATGACCTTTATTCTAATTATAATTCTGTGACTAATAAGCTTTGTGATTGTTGGCAAGTAATAACCCCTGAGTCCCAGTTTCCTCATCTTCAAAGTATGGACATAGGAAGAGATGAACTTTATGGCTTTTCTCAGTTTTAAATGTTCTCTGTATTTATTTACTCTCTTATAGTCTATGTATAATAGTCTTTGAGTTTTTTTTCCCTTCTCTTTCTCTTTTTCCTCTTTTATGTCTATAGTACCCAATATTCCCTAGCAGTCTCCCATCCAAGTACTAACCAGGCTGGACCCTGCTTAGCTTCCAAGATCAGACAAGATTGGGCATGTTCAGAGTGGTACTGCTGTAGACAGAACCTTTGAATTTGATTTCCTGAGCCCTATTTGAACCATTAGCATGACAATCAAAGTGATTCTGAGGCTTCAGAATAGTATGTTCTACAAAAACCGTAGCACAACTGTCCTTCCTTCCCTGTGCCATGACTTCCATTATTAATATGTTTTACTGAAGTTGTAGGTTTTAAATATTTAAGGTGCCACGGTTTGGTTTTATTTTACCAATACTGGAAAGGCATTAAAATATTGACAATTGTTAGGAGAATGAGGGGGCTGTTTTTTGTTTGTTTGTTTGTTTTGTTTTTGGGGGGAGACAAATTTCAAAAATGTTGCATTGTCCTGTCCAGGAATTATGGAAATTAGGAAGTCCAAGTGAGAGACGCTGCCCAAATAGGATCAGTACAACACTTAAGTTTGTTTCCAATGATTCTGTACTAAAATCTGAATGTGAATGAAATAAAAAACAAAAAACATCAATGAGTACATATAACAAGTCTTATACAATCACTTTCTAAAAAGCAGAGATTTTCAAGGAAACAGAGATCTCCTTGAATTGCCATCTATTTAACTGTTATTTCGAACACAAGTTGCTCTACACAAACGGCCTCCTGGATGGCCACCAGCTCTTCCTGCAGTGGCTGAAGAAATCTTATGGAAACAAAGTCCAGCTGAGGGCGTACCTGGTCTCTGGCCCTCATAAGTTTCAAGCCTCAGTTCCTGGTTTGGCTGACATCTTTCTTGAAGGTACAAGGCATACTCTTGAACTCTTAACGATGCCAAGACTCTCCATGGCTATGAGGATGGAAATGAGTTAGTTTTCTGAATTATTTTTTCACCTTCTATTCTTCTATTTGGTGATTGTCTGAACCATATAAACTGGTATTTGATTGTACCAGAACAAAATCCCAATATACACAAAAAATGATGCTTGATTTATTATTTGTGTAATGCTTACCTTTCTATTTACATCAAGATTTCTTTTTTTTTTTTGGTAAGACAGAATTTATTCACAGAAAAGAATACAGAAAACACTAAGGCTCCTGGTAGAGGGAGAGAATTCTAGTGGGGAGAGAGAAGCTCTCTCCGTTTCTCTCCTCCCATCTCCTCCTTTAGGCCTTTAGTCTCAGGGTATATATAGGTGTATGGGTTCCTTGGCCAGGAAACGAATGAATACAGTCCCTTCCGCCAGGGGCAAGGTGAATGAATGTATCAATGAGTGGATACAGTTATTGATGTAAATGTATCATGGAATTGGAGGCCTAGGAAATTCACAAGGCATAGGAGATGGGGGTTCCACATTTAATCCTAAGTGTGAAGTGAAGGAGACACCAAGGCACAGGTGTCTCCTCAGCAGTTGTCTAGCCTTTTTGGCAATTGGAGCCTCTGGGGGAGGTTGGAGGTCCCCCTCCTTGCCTGTCATCCAGCCCGCTGGCTCTTCAGCTGGCTGCCACACCACCAACACTGCCAAGGAGGAGGCGGAAGGTCTGCCAGCCCCGCTGAGCTGGCTAGGGTGCCAATTGTCCTGCATCAATTCTCCCTCTCTGAGTAGAAACTCCAACCGCTGTTAGGGAAAAGGGGC
>CAUYON010135175.1:0-35778 GCA_963573935.1 Arctocebus calabarensis | reverse complement strand
TCCTTTTAGAAGGATGTTTGGAGAATACTTAGAGATCTAAAAATAGATCTGCCATTCGATCCTATAATACCTTTATTAGTTATATATCCAGAAGACCAAAAATCACATCACAATAAAGATATCTGTACCAGAATGTTTATTGCAGCCCAATTCATAATTGCTAAGTCGTGGAAGAAGCCCAAGTGTCCATCCACCCACGAATGGATTGATAAACTGTGGTACATGTATACCGTGGAATACTATGCAGCCTTAAAGAAAGATGGAGACTTTACCTCTTTTGTGTTTACATGGATGGAGCTAGAACACATTCTTCTTAGCAAAGTATCTCAAGAAAGGAAGAAAAAGTATCCAATGTACTCAGCCCTACTATGAAGTTAATCTATAGCTTTCATATGAAGGCTAAAATACAGTTATAGCACAAGAAATGGGGAAAGGGGCAAGGGAGAGTAAGGGAGGATGGGTGGAGGGTGGGTGATTGGTGGGATCACACCTACGGTGTATCTTAGAAGGGTACAGTGAAAATTACTGAATGTAGAATATAAATGTTTTCATATAGTGATTAAAAGGCCATGAAGGCTCTGTTAAATAGTTCAATGAAAATATTTCAGAATGTATATAAAGTCAGCACATTGTGCCCCATGATTGCACCAATGTACACAATTATAATTTAATAAAAATTAAAAAAAAATCTTTAGAAGCACCTTGATTTGTATTTAGTAATCACTGCCATCTCTAAAAAAGTATGAAGTTGTAAGTTCTTCGAGCACTGTGGAGGAGATAACATTTTAAAGCAATAAAAATAATAGGAGTTAAAATATATCACAAGAAATGTTCAAAAAAGAAATGCAGTTATAACATTTTTTAAATCCTAGCCTTATTTTCTGGAAAAAGAAAATGAATGTCCAGAAACGAGTTACCAAAATATTAAGCATGTCACTATATATGGTGATTTGCACTTTTTCTTCATTCTGTTTTCTAAATTACTTTCAATGTCTCTGCATAGGTTCTATCATCAAAATAAAATTGTGTTTGTTTATTTTTAAAAGGGGGAAAGGAAGGTGGGGAGGTGGTGTTTTGTATATTAGCTATAAAGTACTCTTTTCATATAGAATATGTTAATTGAAATTCTGTGTGCATAAGTATTGTGGTTCTTTTATATTATGGGATATTTTGTATTTCTTAAAAGAATTTTCTCGGGCAGCACCTGAGGCTCAACAGAGTAGGGCACCAGCCCCAGTTGCTGGAGGTGGTGGGTTCAAACCCAGCCCCAGCCAAAAACTGTAAAAAAAAAAAAAAAAAAGAATTTTCTCTATTTAAAGAAAAGTTGATGTGATTCATGCTTAAATTAAGACAAATTTAGGATAAAGAAAAACATCAACCTGAAAATAATTTGGTGCCTTAAGAGTTTAGTAAACATCACTAGTTAGGACAAACTCTTTTTAAATTATTTGGCCTGAATAGGGAAAGAGGATTTGTCTAGACTAGAACAAAAGAGTCTCTGAATACATACAGGGGCAGCCTAAGGGGTCAGGCTGGTGAAGTGGGCAGTGGTGGGGAGGCTGGGAAAGAACATACCCCATAGAACATGACGATCACAGCAAGGACAACTGCAAGCCCCAGGCAGGTGCTAAGCCACAAAGTCCATGTCATGAGCTTTTGGCAACCTCTTCCTTAGTGAAGTTAGAATGACAGCATGACACACAGAGGCAGAGAAGAGGAGTGGACAAGTAAGGTCCCCTCTGCATTCAGGGACTGTTAATAACTATTAACCAACATTTAAGAGCTTTTACAGTGTGCTGGGCCCTGCTCTGTATTGCACCTATATTAACGCATTGAGTCCTCTCAACAGCACTATGAAACAAAGGCTTTCTCAGGTAAGGAGACCAAAGCATAGAGTGATTCAGTAACTGCTCTAAGGCCCTGACCTAGTAGTGTTGGGATTCAACCCAGTGAGACCACAGAGCAGGCATTCTTTATAACTTCAATTTACTGTCTTTCTACCCATGCAGTAAAGGATGGGGGAAAGGAGATAAAATAGTTTCTACTGAAGGAGGGGTTATTCCACATGTAGGAGACAGTAAAGAAAATCAGCCAAAATGTAGCTCTAATAATCTACAAGGCACTGGTGTGGGGAAAAGGACTCTGACATCTATGGTCTGGGATGGGAGCCTCTTCATCAGTATCCTAGCTCCCCAGTCAGGGGATGTTTGAAAAACAAAACAATCAGTAAAGAAACTGTCCAAGTAACCTAGAGACACATCCATCATACCAGGAGGACATTGAATCTCTGGCCAGCTATGACAAAATAAAGTTCTTTCCAAAATTAAAAATTTATTCCCCAATAATTTCCCAAACTAATTGAAATCTATGTCTGTGGGATAGATTAGAATATCTAGTACCACCAGGTGTGGTACTAGAGGTGTGGTGGCTCATATCTGTAATCCTAACACTCTGGGAGGCCAATAAGGGTGGATTGCTTGAGCTCAGGAGGTGAAGACCAGCCTGAACAAGAGCAAGACCCCGTCTCTACTAAAAATAGAAAAACTAGCCAGGCATCTTGGCAGGTGCCTGAAGACCCATCTACTTTTCAGGATGAAGCAAAAGGATTTCTTCAGCCCTAGAGTTTGAGATTGCTGTGAGCTATGAGAATTCCATGGCACTCTACTCAGGGTGACAGAGTGAGATTCTTTCTCAAAAAAATAATATCTAGAATCATAGACAACAAAAAACCATGATTCCATATTTTCATCCCTTTTCACCACAAATAATTTGAGCTGAATCCTCAAAGCCAAATACTCTGCAATTAGAAAAAAACAAGCAAGTGTAACAAAACCCTTGACATATCTAGTACTCTCTAGATATGTCAAATATACAGTAGATACACAAAAATCTCTACTTGGGCAGGTGCTGTGTATTTGTGTTGTAAATTTGTTCATTTATCATTTCATTTATTCACTTATCATTTATTTCATTTCATTACTCATTATTTATTCATTTATTCATTTCATTTATTCATTATTCATTCATTTTCATTTATCATTTCTATTTACTACTGTGCCCCACTAGAGCCTAAGATGAGAAACTTTGTGGAAGAGATTGATAGAGGGAGTGCTGTGAAGAAGAACGTGTTACAAAATAGGAAAGTTAAACTAGGATGAGGTCTCCTGGAGACCACAGAGATGATTCCTCCCTAGTGGGAGAGGGCCAGTTTTTGTACCCCTGTGATGGTCACTGTGCGTGGTCTACACTGGAAGGGAAGATTAAAACATAGGGGCATAATAGCACGAAAGGCAATACACTATTTTTGCATTAACTGTTGAAGTCCTTCCACAAATAAAATAATGCAAGAAAAAGTAGCAGAACACAGGAATATGTACTTCTGATTTCAGTTAGGTAAAAGTACACATTTAGGAATATGCACAAAAATGTCTGTCGCATAAGGTTTCCTGTCTTTTCATTAGGTTATCTTCTGCCTAATAGACAGTAGGCAAGTAATAAATATTAAATTAGACATTTGTTGATTGGGCTAATTGCTATTTTCAGAACAACAACCCATTGCTACACCAACTAAGTAGATTATCCGCCGATTCCCACAGTCCTCACTAATGCTCCTAAAAGTTACTGAGAATTGGTTTGTATGATTAACAATGATGACATCATCTTCAGAAGTGAGCCCTGCCATAGGAAAATGTTTAACATAGAACCCGCTCTTCCTTTCTGATTAAAACTTCTTTTTCTAATGTAATTTCAGAGATGACTAAAAAATAATAATACATTATTATGGCTGGATTAATTCTTTGAAAAAAACACAAATATTTAATCTCCTAACTATAGTTATGAAGTCTTGGAATAATGTTAACAAGAAAAAATATTTACAGATGCAAATGGTAGTAGTGACATTGCTCCCACAATCCTCTCAATGTTTTCCCTATTATTCTTATGCCTAAAATATGGTAGTTACAGAATTCTATTCATTCTATAAATATACCAAAGGTATAACCCTTGATGAAGAGGATAGCCATACATCCCAGGGTGACCAGCACTAGCCACATTTGTGCCTAGTGACACCACGGATAATGCCTGGAAGGGAGATAGAAAGGCCATGCATGGTGCCCAAACTTTTGGTGGTCTTGCTGAACTTTGACCTGCTGTTGCCTCTCTAATGGTAATGAACACTAGCCTTAAACCATGGATAACCCAACTCTTACTCTCCAGCTGGTCAATCAGCATCACAAATCTGGGTTCCTATATGCAACAAGAAACAACAAGAAAGTGGGCTATAACTGAGCACTCCTGAGTCTGTTCAAAGACTCTGAACAGCTCTGCCCCAGCTACTTCCCTTTAGTCCAGTGGCTCCCAACCCATGAGGAGCTTGACCTCTGAATCCCACAGTTTGTATATCGCCTCTAAGCCTCATCATTGTTAAATTTACTTCCCTTTCTAATCTAGATTAACCTAAGGCTAGTTATCTCTTCAGATATTTTATATTTATCTTCAATATTCTTTCTTCTAACCAAATAGCATTTACATATTTTTCTAAATATTCAGCTCATACCTATTTCAATAAAGAAATCTTCAAAAATAAGTGTATAAAACTAAAAAGAAATTATTTTATTTTTTAAATCACTCATAGTCTTAGCACTTCAAAGAAAATTACCTAATATTTTGGTGTGTTTTCTTTCTATGCTTTTTTTCTTAATGACTCAATATTTGTACTTTGGACAGAAATGTTCTATAATATTTTTTGTGGCCTTTTTATTTTCATTTTTCAGAGGAATATAAGAGTACAAACGATTAGGTTACATTGCTTCCGTTCATTAGGTAAAGTCCAAGTTGTAAAAGAGGCCTTCACCCAGGAGGTGTGCTGTATACCCCTACGTTGCACCCATTGAGAGCACACCAAATCCCCTCCCTCCTCATCCTCCCCCTTCATCTTGAATGTAGTTATGTTTTTCTCTCATGTGGACATATAGTTCTTCATCTACTGGGTCATATTACTACTGAGTACATTGAAGACTTGCTTTTTCTTTAAGATGATGTTCTCCAAATCCATCCAGGGTAATATGGATGTAAAGTCTCCATCTTTTTTATGATTGCATAGTTTCTTTATCCATTTGTGAGTTGATGGGACCTTGGGTTATTTCCCCATCTTAACAATTGTGAATTGAACTACAATAAACATTCTAGTACAAACATCCTTGTACTAAAATGATTTTTTTCTTGGGTAGATAGGATTGTAGGATCAAATGGAAGGTCTGCCTTTAGCTCTTGGAAGATTCTCCATTCTTCTTTCCAAAAAGGCCATATTAATTTGCAATACCACCAGCAACGTTTAAGTGTTCCCTTCTCTCTACACCCACACCAGCATCTGCAACTTCGGGATGGACTTTGTAATGTAGGCAATTCTCCCAAGGGTTAGGTGCTATCTCAGAGTGGTTTTGATTTGGATTTTTCTGACAATTAGGGACAATGATGATTTTTCCATGTGTTTGTTGGACATTTGTCTGCCATATTGGGGGATGATTCTGTTCACGTCTCTTGCCCAATGATTAAATGGGATTGTTTGCTCTTTTCTTGCTAGTTTGGGTTCTTTCTAGATTCTGGTTATTAGCCTTTCATCAGATTTGTAAACTGCAAAATCTTCTCCCATTATGAAGGTTGTCTAATTGCTTTAATTGTTGTGTCCTTAGCTATGCAAGAGTTTTTAGCTTGATCAGGTTCTATTTATTTATTTTTGTTGTTGCTGCAATTGCCAATGGCGTCTTCAAAAGATCTTTCCCCAGGCTGATGACATTAAGAGTTATTCCCCACATTTTCTTGTAGAATTTTTATCATTCTGTATCTTAGATTTAAATCTTTTATCCATTATGAGTCAATTTGTGTAAGTGGTGAGAGGTGCAGATCCAGTTTCAGTCTTTTGCTTGTGGCTAACCAGTTCTCCCATCACCATTTATTGAATAGGGGTTCTTTTTCCTCGGGCTGAGCTTTTGTTTGGTTTATTGAAGATCAGATGGTAATATGAGGCTAATTTCTTCTCAGGTTTTTTAATTCCATTCCATAAACCTGTGCCTCTATTTTTGTGCTAATACCATGCTGTTTTGATCAGTAGAGAGTTGTACTATAACCTGAAGTCTAGTAAACAAATCAAATTGGTTTTTATTTCTAAGAATTACATTAGCTATTTGGTTTTTTTCTGCTTCCATAAGAAATGAAGAATCATTTTTTCAAGTTCTTCAAAGTATGATATTAGTGTTTTAATAGGGATTGCATTAAATCTGTAGATTGCTTTTGGTAGTAAAGACATTAAAAATGCTGATTGTCCCAGCCATGAGCCTGGTATGTTCTTCCATTTGTTAATGTCTTCTGCTGTTTCTTTTCTCAGAGTTTCAGAGTTCTCTCTGTACAGATCCTTCACATCCTTTGTTAGGCAAATTCCTAGGTATTTCACTTTCTTTGAAGCTATTGTAAAGAGTATTATATCTTTGTGGCCTTTTTTATTTATTGTACATTTTCTATATTAACCTTCAACAACATAATTTTTTGTGACTCACTGGTATCCATTGTATAAATCATTGTCATCATTTTTTCAGTCAATCTCTGTGTGGTTTTCATTTACTCACTACCCTCCCTTTTCCTCACATTAGTACAGAAGTGCCATATGAACCAAGGAGAAGAGCATGGAAGGTGCTGGGGGAAACAGAAGTGACCTTATCCTGGCCTTGGTGACCCCTCCAGACTTAGTGTGTGAGTTATGCTATCCTGCAGCATACTCTAAACAATCTTGATTGAGGCAAAGAAATCTGAGGACTCTTTCACTCTTGGGTAAGTACAACAGGAGACTGTTTGTCCTTTCTTCCTTATTTCCTGTTACAAAGTCTGAATTTGAATTTGGTTAACAAAGAAACTTCATTTTAATTTTCTTTCTATCTTAATTTTATTTTCCATGGAAAATGATGTCAAATTGTAGAAAAAAATTGTAATTGGCTTCTTTCCAAATAAAATCTGAAAAGAAATTTGAAAAGCTACATTTTGCAACTATGATATTTTCCTTTTCTAACTTCTTGGCTGTAGCTAAAACTTAGTCTTTTATGTAGAGAGAATATATTCAGTTACCTGGGGTAGTACAGAGTGAACCCAAGCTCAGAGTATTAGGTTTGCAAAAGGATGAATACGTTTTAGTAGTCAGACACAGAGGATGGGCTCATAGTCAATATGAGAACATAGACTACAAGGTCTGATGATGAAGTTTGTGAACTTGCCACTGTGCAATTACATTGGCAGCACTGTACAAATAACTCTTTAAGGATTCATAGCCTTTGTATATCAGTGTCTCACAGCTGTGTTTGTATCAACATGGCAGTGTCTTGCTGAGTGGCATTCATTATTATTATTGTATGTTTTTGTGTGCTGTTGCAATAATATTGAAACTGGAATTGGAGCAAAGAACAAACATTAAATGTCTTATTGAACTTGGCAAGAGTGAAAGCGAATAACATGACATGTTATTCCAAGCCTATGGGTATCCCCATATCATGTCATGAAGGAAATGGCAGTGTATAAATATATTAAATGTTTTTCTGAGAGGAGAGAAAGCATCACTGATAAAGAGAAATCAGAGGGGGCCAGTAACAATCAGAACTGATGAAAACATTGCAAAAATTCATTGAATTCTGTGTCAAAATCATCAGTGGACTGTGAGAAGCATAGCAGACCAAGAAACCATCCACAGAGAAACAGGAAAATCTTAACTGAAGATCTTAGCCAACAACTCATGGCTCTTGCATTATGACAAGGCATCACCCCACACGGCATTGTCTGTGAAGGAGCTTTTAGTCAGTAAACAAATAATTGTATCAAAACACCCCCCACTCACCTGACACGGCCCCCAGTGACTTTTTTCATTCCTTGAAGATAATGGAAATAGTGAAAGGAAGACATTTAGATAACATTCAGGACATCAAGGTTAATACAAAGACAATTCTGATGGCCCTTCCAAAAAGATTTCCAAAATTTCCCTGAAAGGGTAGACTAGGCACTGGCATCTATACATAACTTCCCAAGGGAAGTACTTCAAAGGTTGCCATTGTGATATTCAGCAATGTGGCATATAGCACTTTTTCTAGGATGAATTTGTGAACTTACTTGTCAGACCTCATATGTGCATCTTCTATAATTTGAACCAGGAAAAGGCAACTAATAGTACCCATTCATGCCTAAACTGGCAAATGAGATGGCCCAAAACAACAATATGACTGGTAAAAATATTCAAAATCAAATTGTTAATTTCAGTGATAATAATTAATTTCTTTCCAGCTTTTAATAGAGAATTAGAAATATCTCGGGCAGCACCTGTAGCTCAAAGAGGGACAGCACTAGTCCCGTATGTCAGAGGTGGCGGGTTCAAACCCAGCCCCGGCTAAAAACTGCAAAAAAAAAAAAAAAGAAAGAAAGAAAGAAAAGAAATATCACTATCTCTAATCTTCCTCAGGCTAGACTTATTTTTTTTTTTGGCATCAATATAAATTCAAAAGAATATATTGTACCTTTTCCCTTTTGTATGTAAGCCCAATGTTTTCACCAAAAACAATCCTGTCTTTGACCAGTCAAATAAAATGAGCTTGAATCACACTTCATGATTCACATCTCCGTGGAGAGAGAGCTCATCATTCTTTCAATATTCAAAGGAATGGAATCTCAAGGGTTCAGAATAACCTCTGCCTCAGAGGTCCTGTTTCAGCTAATGGGTCATGTTAATCTTATTCTGCACCATGTTAACCCAGATAAAAAACTCAGAGCTGCTCCTTTTTTGCCACCAAAACCCTGTTCAAACAAGACTGTCATGTTTAAAGAATTATACTGAAATGCTTAAAATGTAAGTTTACAACTTAAAACTGCAAAGCCAACCCTTAACACAACTCTTTCTTTTTCTTCTATAGTAAAGCAAAAGAGCAACTGAAATATAATAATTTAATAATTATTTGGAAAAAAAATCCTTTCTAAGTCTTTGAACTATCTTCCACCTTTGCAAGGGTAGTGTCTTTGTTTCACTACAGACTCTTCAACCCTGTGTGGCCCAAATTTTTGTGCATCTTCCTTTCTCTTTATAGCAGCCTCACTGATGGTACATTCATTCACACTAGCCCTCTCATACACGGCGAGGAGTTTCTGAAATCTGGTGTACGCAGAGACACATTCCCTTTACAGCCATTAAGATGTTCACAGCTGTAATTAAGAATAAATGTCCGGAGGTTGCTGTGAGCAGTGTGACGCCACGGCACTCTACCCAGGGCGATAAAGTGAGACTCTGTCTCTACAAAAAAAAAAAAAGAATAAACATCCAACCATATGCAATGATAAAGGAATGTATTACCTCATGTTATTAAAAAGTGCAGAGGCAGGTGAACTTCAGAATTGGTTTAGACACTGATATCATAAGGGACATGGTGTCCTTCGCACACAGTGCCAACCTACAGCTAGCTCAAAATGGCTATACTGACATTTCCCCATCTCACCAATGAGAGCTTGATTTCTACAATCATTGAGCAAAATTCCTTAGATTTTCAGTGATTGGACCCCCCGCCCCCACATGAATCCCTGTGTCTAGGGGCATGCCACACAGACTAGCTTAAACGCACGCTGCTAGAAATGTGGCAAGAAGAGTGGGACTGCCCTGCTTGGTTTATATCCAGCCAGGGTGGGGGTAGGGTCAATCCCATCCAAACTATGTGGGTACTGTACAATGGGGGAATGTTGGGGAGACTCCCACACTGTCCCCTACAAGAGGGAGCCCTCATCTGCATGGCTACAATCCAACATCACCCTCTGTGTGGACTGTCTACAAAGTCCAACATCACCCTCTGTGTGGACTGTCTACAAAGAGATTAAACCTTTCAACAGGTCTGCCAAGTCCTATACCATTTAAAGCCCTTGCATCTACCCTTAGCAGGTGGTAAACCTGACAGAAAATGATAACTCCACCCTAAAATGCTCATTCTCTCATTTCCACTTTGTCTCACCCTTTGGACTTAATATATAGCTCCATTTTCTTACTTCAACTTTATTGAATCCACTTACCCATTGTTGCCTATGTCTGAAGACATCCCAGTCCCCTGGTTTTCCATGTCTGTCTTTCTCCTCTTCCCTCCAGAGTCCTATACCCCTGAGGAGTACTGTCTCCTGAGTATTGCCAATAGTATGCAAGACTCTCTAAAATATCCAAAACGTACACTTCTGTATAATAAATGTAACTGTAGCCAAAACTTTGTGTTATCCTGGGATGTGCTTTGTTTTTATAATTATAACTGACTTTGCCTTGTGTTGTGTGTCTGGCACTGTACTAGACACATTTTTTAATCTCCATAAATCCTTACAACAAAATTATATTTTCTAGCAAATTCACAGATTAAGAAACTGAGGCTCAGGTGAAATAACATGTTCAAATCACTTACTGCAAAAGCAGAGCCAGATTCATCTCTTTCTCTCTTCCCTGGGACATAGTGAAATACAACCTGGGTTTATCCTCACCTTCTCCCTTGGGAGGATACATTTATATACTGGGCATGCCAAAAAAATGTATACACATTTTAAGAGATCTTGTTGGAAATAAAATTGATCATTCCCCAAAAGTGTATGAATTGCTGGTAAAAAATGGATGCATGCAGCACATCTAGGTGCACTTGACCAGTAACAGTACTTTCAATTCAACTTCAAAAAGTAATACATAGATAATGTCTCTTAAAATACATATGCACTTTTTGGCACCATCTGTATAAATGGGGCAAAAAGAGGCAAAATACTTTATTATTTACCTAAAGCTTTGTATCCACAATCCATTTCAGAAACCTACAAAACTGCTCTTGCCTACAAAAAAATTCCCCTTTTTGCTTAGTTTAGAGGCTAGGGAGGTTTCATCCCCTTGAAGTTCACACAAAAATCTGAAATCTGAAATCTCCAATGGAAGAAAGAAACCCATACATTGTAGGGCCAAGGAGCTTAGAGGTGCTGACAAAGGGCGAGAGAGAGCATATTACTCACTGTCTCTCTGAGCATTGGCCCAGGCTCCCCATCCTACATTTTCCAGGCTGATGTAGCAACAGACTGGGCTGCACATAAAAAAGTCAAGTGAAAGTTTCAAAGGGCTACTTGATCCCCAGACTCTTAAATCCAAACACACAGAAGAGAGACTACATATATGTGACTCACTTAGCAAACACTAGCTCTGGGGTGGGGGTAAGTACCTTCTTAACAGTATAGCATTGGCATAGCACTTCTTTTGAGTAATGGGATCTCTTGCACCAACTCTTGTATGTAGAGTTATGAAGTTGGTATCAACGGCCAGGTGTGGTGGCTCACGCCTGTAATCCCAGCACTCTGGGAGTTCGAGACCAGCCTGAGCAAGCGCAACACCCCATCTCTAAAAATAGTCAGGCGCTATGGCAGGCACCTGGTGTCCCAGCTTCTAGAGAGGCTGAGGCAAGAGAATCATTTGAGCCCAAGAGTTTGAGGTTTTTGTGAGCTATTATGAGGCCATGGAACTTAAACCCAGGGAGACAAGTGAGACTCAGTCTCAAATAAATAAATAAATAAATAATAAAGTTGGTATCAGAGTCGTAAAATTTGAATTTCCTGTGTACATAGCATCACAGATGATAATTATAACTAGAAATTCTTTGTTGACAACTTTCAACATTTATTATTTGCAACAAAGTGTAAAGTTCTAAGAAAATGTCCTATGACCTTTCTCCAGTAGATGTAACTGGAATTCAATATCTCTGAATTCAATATCTCTGTAACACTGATTTCACTTAGAACATGTCTTCAGATAACCACTGTAATTCTCCTTGCTGAAATAATTCACTTGCTTTGACACCACTCATGTTTTGTTTTGTTTTGTTGACAAAGGCCTACCCTGAGGCCACTGACACAAGATGTCCAGAGCAAAAGCTGTCCTGAGTTATAAGAAATGCCTGTCCCCAGAGGAAAAAAAAAAAAAAAGGTTGTTTGTGCAAAAATCTGTGACCACAGAGTAAAGTAGTTTTCTTTTAGAAGCCCCTGTCCACTTTTTTAACTCACTAAGCTAGTTTTACCCCTAATGAAGCATAAAGTATATTTATGAATGCAAGAAACTAGAGAGCCATAAAACTGATTGTGTCCAGAATGAGTGAGTCGGCTTTGTTCTTTTCCTATGCACATAAGTAGCAGTAGAGGATGGGACCTTCCTTGAAAGTCTGAGTCTGCAGTCTTCATTTCCATAATAGTTTTTTCAGGCTCCCTGGACTCTTGATACTTTTCTTTACTATTCTAGATACCTACTCTTTCCCTCTTGCACTTAGAAGAGAAAACCAGAGCCAAACATACCCATAGACCAGGAGTAATATTGTTTTTAAAGCCCTATGTGTCATGTATTTTAAACTTCCAGGTACTGGCACTCACTACTCATGTTAAGTAGTTTCAAGTACAGTTTGTAGTAAATCTTTAATAAACAGATCCATTTGTAATTACTGAGATCCATTTTCAGTTTTATTTCTTGGGCAAGTTAAATGTGTCCCCTAGAAAGAAGTTTACAGAACAGCATCCACAAAGAGCAAAAATCCAAGTTTCAAATCAGTCCAAGTCAAATGATCACAAATAGAGAATTGGTAAATCTGGCTTTAATAAAATTCTTCTGTATATTCTCACAGTCAAAGAGATTAAATTTTGGTTTGGGTTTTGTGTCACCTCCTACTTTTGTAGTTGTCACCAAGTGTGATGACAACTTATTGCATCCTAACACAATACAGTTGTGATAGCAACACTTTTTTTCCTCTTAACTTTCTATCCACAATGCAAAAATATTTAAATTTGCCCAATCTATCCTTCAGAAAAGTTAAAAGAATAAAGAGGATATTTATGAAAGCACTTTGCTTTCATCAGAGAAGGAAGGGTGTGACATAAATAGAAGAACATGTTTACTGGCTAGCAGAAAAATTCAGTCCTCTGTTATTCCAACATAAATTTTATTCATATATAATAGCAATATGGGCACTATTTAGGAGTAAAATAAAACCTTCAATCAGATTTACGCAGAGATAGTTGTCTAAAAGCAACAATGCTTGACTGAATGCCAACATGAAATAAATCCCTAGTGGTTTAAAATGTTTGAATAATAAACACTACAAAGTAAGCAACTTTACTAGGATATAACACAATTTCACATTTACTTCTAATGCTCCATTAAGCACACATTTTTGTTTTCTGCTTTCCATATGTATCTACACAATCTTTTTAACTAGTAACAGAAAAAGAATCAGTGGCCTTCATCTTGCATCAGTGAAATTTTCTTTCTGATTTCTTCTGTAGTGTCTGAAAGTGACAACTCAAAGTACAGAATTTAACAGAATTTGGAGAATAAATCCCACTAGGTAAACATAATTTACATAAAAATTGAGACATTTGTGGAAGGAGCTGGAAGGCCTTTGCTAAGTTGTTTTTGCCCCATTACAAATACAAATTGAAATGGATAAAATGTTCTCTATTTTTCCTTCCTCCCTTCACAATTAAAGGCATGTTTGTATTAAAGATAATAAATCAAATGTTTTTCTTCTCATTGGAAGAGAAAGTGATGGGCTTTTCTGGATACACATGAGAGTGGCCACGCTGTGATGTAGAGATCTGTCCCATTTCATGGTTTACCTCAGTTCTAATAAGTGCCACATGGATACTTATATCAAGAAAAGAAAGAAGAAGGAAGGGAAGGAAGGAAGGAAGGAAGGAAGGAAGGAAGGAAGGAAGGAAGGAAGGAAGGAAGGAAGGAAACAAAGAAGGAAAAAATTCAGATTCAGTTATCTCAGGTGAGATAATGGATGGAAGCCTGGGAGAGGCGGACACTAAGCCAGCTGCATCTCAAATGCAGCGAGCAAGTGCACCCATTCTCTCATAGGTCTCTTTATTCAATCAAAAATCATAAATCATGTTGACAGCATAATACATAAACTTAATTTGAGTTATTCAAAGCAAGGCACCTCAAGTAATCATTACCAATCAGAAGAAAGGAAACAAAGGAAAAGAAAATCATGCAAGCACATTCGTATTTTACAAATTAGTGATAAACTTGCCTAACTCGCTTCAGTGATTTCTATCTATGCCTGGGCAGGACTCAGGCAATAGTAATCTCTGGTTGCTAGGCATTTTGTTCTCAGACACCACATAACAATCAAGCCATGTGCACCACCTGAAAAGCTGGTGGTGGGCAGGGGTGTGCACACAGGATACTGGACTCTGGTCAACGAGACCCCAGGACCCCTGGGCCTGCTGGGTGCCAGACATCCTATGTAGACCACCTAGCTATTGCTAGCCTTGAGAGGTTTGAAAAACTTGGACTCTGGTCAATAAGCCCTCCAGAAATGCCTGGCCTAAACTACACTACAAACCTGACTCCCACAATTTCCAGCACTCATGTTCACACAAACATCAATTTAGAAAACCATCCATGCACAAAAATATCTTCCCAAGAGCTTAGAAATCCAACTGACAGATTAGAAACCTATGTGGAACACAGAAATAAGAAAAATGCATTGAAGAGAGTAGGAAGGATAGTATCACATTACCCAAGCCAGCCCTAGCCCAAGTCTGCCCAAAACAGCACAGAAAAAGTTGCAGAAAGGTGAGTAAAGTGAGTGCCAAATTTCATGGACTCCAGCATCAGGCCCACTCCAGTGAACACTGGCCCCAGACCAGATCCTGGAGACAAAGGCTCCAGACCTATTTTAGTGTCAGACCTGCCCCAAATATCCACATTCCAGGCCCATTTGGGGCTCTAGAGCATCCCCCAGGGACCCAGGCTCCAGGCCAGCCCTCATGGACTCAGGCTCCAAGCCTACTCTGGTGGCAGACTTGCCTTTATGGTGGCAGGCTATAGGCTGAACCCTCAGACCAAGTACCTAGACCTATCCCTGCAAAGTCAGGTTCCTGGTCTGCCCTAGTGCCAGAATGACCCCCACAAACTCAGGCTTTAGGCTCAGCCCATGTGGAACTAGGATTCAGGCTGACTCCAACAGACCCAGGCTCTAACCCCACCTCTGTGAATCTAGCCATGTATTCCACCCCAGTATTACTTAGGACCAAACCAACTTCCTCAGACTAAGGATCCATGAGGAGTACACCCTCAGAATCAGACACTGAGCCCACCACTGACCTTGGCACCAGGCTAACTCACTTAAGGACTACAGCAGCAAGCGTGCCCACTGACTCTGTCAACCATTCCACCCAGAATCTCTGGACAAGCTGACTAGTGAAGGACTTTCTCTGCTGAAGCCAGTCTATAAAGCCTATTATAAGTGCCTCATTCCACAAATGCACAGACACCAACAAAAGGCCACAGGATCACCAATAATAAAGGAAGCATGAGAAAACCCAAGGAAGAAAGTAGAGTACCAATAAATGACCCTTAAGAAATGAAGATCTATGAAATACCTAAAATAGAGTTCAAAATAATTGTCTTAAGGAAGATTGATAGTTACCAGAGAACACAGATAGACAACTAAATAAAATTAAGAAAATTATGCATGAAAAAAATAGAAATTCAACAAAAAGAAATCAACACAATTCTGGAACTGAAGACCCTAATAATTAGACTAGAGAGCTTCAATGGTAACTTAACAAAGCAGGAGAAAGAATCAGTGGCTCAAAGCAGGTCATTTGAAATTACTCAGTCAGAGAAATAAAAAGAAAAGAAAAAAAGAAAGTACATTAAAACGGAAAAAGAAAAGCCCACAAAACTTTTGGAATATCATAAAGTGAACTAATATATGTATTTTGGCAGTTCATAAAGGAGAACAGAAAGAATAGAACTTATTTAAAGAAAGAATGAAAAGAAAACTTCCCAAATATGGAGAGGAAAATGAAAATGCAGAGATCTATAAATACCAAACAACTACAAGTAGACTAAATACACATTTTCATCAGCACACATTATAACCAAATTCTTAAACTCCTCAGACAAATAGAAAAGTTCGAAAGCAGTAAGAGAAAAGCAACTCATTACATACAAGTGAATCTCCATAAAACTATCAGCATATTCTTCAGCAGGCCAAGTGAGTAAGATAATATATTCTAAGTGCTGGAGAAATAAATAAATTAAATGGTCAACCGAGAATACTTCACACAAATCTGTCCTTCAGAAATGAATGAAATAAAAAGACTTCCATAAAATAAAAGCTAATACAGCTCATCTCCACTAGACCTGCCTCACAAGACATGCTAATAGGAGTTCTTCAAGTTGAGGCAAAAGGATGCTGACAACATGAGAACATATGAAAGTATAAAATGGTAACGGTAAGAATCTAGTCAAATTCAGAATATTCTAGCTCTGTAATAGTGGTATATAAATCACATTTAAGTCTAGGACAAAAGTTAGAAGACATAATAGAAGTATAAAAGTTAACATTTTCCATAAAAATAATTATAGTTATAACAATTTGTTAATGGATAAACACTGTAAAAAGATGGAAATTGTGATATTAATAATATAAAATGAGGGAGGAGAAGTTGAATTGTAAAATTTGTGAGTAAAATCAAACTTAATTTGTTATCAGTTTAAAACAGACTCTTAGAACTATAAGCTATTTTATGTTAGCACCATGATAACTACAAAGAAACCTTGTGGAAAAATACATAAAACGTGAAGAAAAAAGAATCTGAGCTATCAGTACAAAAAAAAAATGAACAAAACAAAATGCCCAATCACAAAAGAAGACAGAAAAAGGAAATGGAAAACATTCAGAAAACATTTAACAAACTGCCAATAGTAAGTTCTTACCTATCAGTAATTCTGTCGATGTAAATATATTACATTCTCCAATCAAAATACAGACTGGATGAATGGATTTTTAAAAATCCAACTATATGCTGCCTAAAAGAGATTCACTTTAAAGATACATAGTCTAAAAGTAAAAGGGTGGAAAAGTTATTCCATGCAAATGGTAACCAAAAGAGAGCAAGGGTGGCTATACTTATACAAGACAAAACAGACTTTAAGTCAAATCCTATGAAAAGAGACAAAGAAAGTCATCATACACATAAAAGAAAAAAGGTCAATTTATAAAGGATGTGGCAACTGTAAATATGCATACACATTTTATTACCTATGTATATACTAAAATAATATCAGGGGACTTCAATATCCCATTTCGACAATGGTCGGATCACTCAGACAGAAATCAATAAGGAAACATTGGATTTAAACTACACTCTAGATAAAATGGACCTAAGATACATGTGCAGAACATTCCATGCAACAGAGCATAATACACAGTTTTCTCAAGTACACATAGAACATTCTCTAGGATGAATCAGATATTGGGCCTCAAAACAAGTCTAACCAAATTTAAGGTAAAAATCATATCATATACTTTTTATGACCACAACAATGAAATTAGAAATCAGTAAAAGAAGGGAACCTAGGAAATTCACGAGTAGGTGGAAAATGAACCACCTACTCTTAACCAACCAATATGCCAAAGAAGTCAAAGAAAATTTTAAAAATCTTGAGATGAATAAAAATGAAAACACAATATACCGATACTTAAGGGATATAGCAAAATTAGTGCTAAAAGGAAAGGAAAGCTTGTAGCCTACATTTCAAAAGACAGAAGTTCTCAAACAAACAACCTAAGAGTACACCTCAAGCAACTAGAAAAAGAAAAAAACTAAGTCCCAAGTTAGCAGAAGGAAGAAAATAATAAATAAAAGAGCAGAAATAAATAAAATACAGACTTAAAAATGGAAAATATTAATAGAACTGAGTTGGCAAAATTAACAAATCTTTAGCTAGACTAAACCAAAAAGAGAGAGAGAGAGAAAGAGAGAAGTCTTAAATTTTTGAAAATTATAAATGAAAGGGGGATAATATAACTGGTATCATAAAAATATAAACTATCATATGAGACTACTATGAATAGTTAGATGACAACAAATTGTATAACCTGGTAAAAGTAATAAATTCCTAGAAATACATTACCTACCCAGACCGAATCATGAAGGAATACAAAATTTGAACAGACCATAAATGAATAAATACAATGACCCAATATTCAAAAACCTTCCAACAAAGAAAACCCCACAACCTGATGGTTTTGTGGGGGAATTCTATCAAAGATTTAAAGAAGAATTAACACCAATCTTTTTCAAGCTCTTCCAAAAATTGAAGAAGAGAGGACATTTGTTTTTTTCTTTTTTTGAGACAGAATCTTACTATGTAACCCTTGGTGCCATTGCATCACAGCTCATAGCAGCCTCAAACTCTTGGGCTTAAGTGATTTTCTTGCCTCAGCCTCCCAAGTGGCTGGGACTACAGGTACCTGCCACAACACCCAGCTATTTTTTTGTTGCAGTTTCCGTTGTTTAGCCAGCCTGGACTGGGTTCGAACCTGCCAGCCTTGGTGTATGTTAAAGGTGCCCTACCCACTGAGTTACAGCCACCACTGAGAGGACACTTCTTAATTCATCTTACAACACCATCATTAACCTAAGAGAAAACTAGTAAAATACACAAGAAATAAAATTATGTTCAGTATCCCCTAATAAACATGGACACAAATATGCTCAAGGTAATAAAGTATTTGTATCCTGAAAACTATAAGATGTTGATGAAGAAAATTATTGAAGATATGACTAAATAGAAAGAAATTCTATGTTTATAGATTGGAAGAATTATATTGTTAAAATATCGATACTACCCAAAACAATATATAGATTCAGTGCAATCCCTACCACAATACCAGTGAAATTTTTCACAGAAACAGACAAAACAATCCTAAAATTCATATGAAACCACAAAAAGATTCCCAGGAGCCAGAGTAATCCTTAGCAAAAAAAAGCAAAGCTTCAGGCATCACAAGACCTGACTTCAAAATATATTACAAAGCTATAGTAATCAAACAGCATGGTATTTGCAAAAAATAAACACATAGGTCAATGGACTAGAATAAGAGAGCCCAGATATACACCCACAGTCATTTGATCTTTGACAAAGTTGTCAAGAGCACACAATGGGGAAAGGACTGTCTCTTCACAAGTGGCATAAGAAAAGCTGGACAACCACACACAAAAGAATAAAATCAAACTCTTATATCATACTGGCTACAGAACCAACCCAGAATATATTAAAGACTTAAACATATGACCTAAACCTGTAAAATTACCAGAAGAAAACAAGAGAAAAGCTTCTTGACATTGATCTTAACAATGCTCTTTGAATATGACCCCAAAAGCACAGGCAACAAAAGCAATGTTAGACAAATGTGATTGCATCAAAATAAAAAGAATCTGGAAAGTAGTGGAAACAATAGATAGAGTGAAGACATACCTACAGAATGGGAAAAAGTATTTTCAAAGCATACATCCTTATGTATTTCAATATCTAAATATCCCTCTATATTGTTGATCAAACTATAAATTGATACAACCCCTGTGAAAAATGGTATGGAGGTTTCTCAAAAAAAAAAAGAAAAACGGAGCCATAATATGATCCAGTAATTCCACTTCTGGATATGTTTTCCATAATAAAACAAACACAGTAATTATATCAAGGGGATATCTGTATTCCCATATTCATTGTAGCATTATTCACAATAGCCAAGATGTTAAATCAACTTAAATGTTCATCAATAGCTGAATGAATAAGGGAAAAGGGTGTGTGGGGGGGGAGGGGTATCCATACATATACATATGTATACATTAGTATTATCCAGCCTCAAAAAACATGAAAAAAAAAATCCTGTCATTTGTAACAACATTGATGAACCTGGAGGAAACTATCCTAAGTAAAATAAACCAGGCATAGAAAGACAAATAATATGTGATCTCACTTATATGTGGAATTTTAAAAAGTGGAACTCATAGAACAGAGGCTAAAGTAATGATTTCTCGGGGCTTGTGGTTGGGAAAAATGGAGAGAAGTTGATCCAAAGATACAAAGTTTTAGTTATGCAGGATGAATAAGCTCTGGAGATCTATTGTACAGTTAATAATACTGAGTTGTTTATTTGAAATTCTAGAACACAGTAAGTCTTAAATGTTTTTACTGCACATGCAAAAAGATAACTTTATCAGGTTATGGAAATGTCAATTACCTTAATAAGGGTAATCATTTCACAATGCACACAATACAGCAAAACATCACATTCTATACCTTAAATAAATACAATTTAATTTGTAAATCATACCTCAGTAAAACTAGGGGAAGGAGAAGTAGCTAAGTATTATAAACTAAAAATAAAATCCTAAGCCACCTAGCCATAAACAAACCCTTTTCTTGTCCAAAGACACCCAAGACAAACCTGAAAACTGAGCTCCTGGCTATGAAGGAAAGGGAGACTGGGCACACATCATCATACCCTCTCCCCTATGGAGTTTAGATACAACAATTTACCAGCATTAATATTAAAGCAGAGATCACAAGACTGATGAAATAGACACTGTAACAATAAGATACTAATTTGTTAACAGGACCTAATACCATACAAGGCAAAGGCTAAATCACACCTGCAGCCATCAATTTGCTTATCAGCCAACTTTGAGAATATTGCAGTTTCCTCTATGGTTAGCAGATCCGCTTGGCTTAACTCAAGCATTCCTTTTTACTGACTCCAAAGCTTTATTTCTTTAACCAACTACAAATCTCTGACCCTCCTATAACCTGTAAGCCTCCCCTTCGAAATGTCCCATCATTTGGGCCATACCAATGTATACCTTCCATATACTGATTTAGGATTTACCTGGAATTCCTTTCTCTCTAAAAGGTTTAAAACCAAACTGTAACACAACCACCTTGGCATCCCTTACCCAATTCTTTGGTATGGCTCCCAGGCCAATAGTCACACATAGGCAGCTCAGAATAAATACCTTTAAATTATTTTACGGAGTTTGGGTTGGTTTGTTTGTTTTTCCATCAGCAGTACCTATTGGATATAGGTTCCCTTTCACTTTCCCTCTGACTCTCTCCAGACAAGAGTCACATATTCTCACATGAATTATCAGTTGATTTCTTCTGTCTAGTTCTGAAGTTTTACTGTGTCCAACTGAGATTTTTACAAGCATGCTACTGTTGCACTTTCCAAAAATTATTATACTGTGCAAATGTCACAGCTTGGATTCCCTGGGAAACATACATGAGGAAGTTTGGGGATGGGGGTGGGGTTGGACAGAGTCTCTCTCGCTCTGGGTACAGTGCTGTGGCATCCCAGCTCACAGCTCAAGTGATTCCTCTTGTCTCATCCTCCTGAGTTAGCTGAGATTTTAGGAGCCTGCCTCAATGACTGCTTAGTTTTCTATTTTTAGTACAGATGAGAAGGGTCATCTTGCTCAGGCTGGTTTTCAACTCCTGAGCTTAGGTGATGCACCCACCTTGGCCTCCCAGAGTGCTAGGATTATAGACATGAGCCACAGCACCCCGACCTTTGAAGAAGTTTTATTAAAACAGGCCTCTGGGATCAACAGCTGTGGAGTATACTGGAATCAGGACAGGGCAGGGAGAGTAGAAGAAGTGTCATCACACAAAGACTTCAGACGAGAGGGTTTGTGGCCCTGGGATAGCCCTTCAGCTTCACCTCAAATTGAGATAAGGCACCAATTCTTTGCATTCCCTTTTGTACCAGTACCTAGATTCAGGCTAACTGAGGAGGTGGACCAATGTGACTTTGAGCCACATTGGTCCAGCTGAGCACAAATCCTGGAGAGGGCTCAGTTGAAAGCATGTAGCTTGCAGCAGTCCCTGAGGGATGAGTGCTGTGTGCTGGTTTAAGGTAGGTGAAATATTTAAAGATTTAACATTTAGCAATAACCCATCAGATGAGGTTGCTGATAAATGGCAGCCAGATATAAGTAACTGTTTGTACAAAAGCCTTCCTTTAGGGCACTCCCCTGGAAATGTGTCATAGGCTTTACCCACTGAGCTCTGCGGACTTAATAGTACGGTTTAAAAACAAAACAGGTCTATACAAATTGTTGTCATCCCTAATGTGACATGGGCAGATATCGGTGTCTGGTAGATTTTAGAGAGAAGCTCACCATGGCAAGATTGGCACCAGTACATAACCCAGATCAGTTTAAAGTTCTAGGATTGGTGACTCTGGCTGGAATCCTACTTGCTGGTCCTCCTGGCTGTGGGAAAACTTTGCTGGCCAAGGCTGTGGCAAATGAATCTGGACTAAATTTTATATCACTCAAGGGCCCTGAATTACTAAGTATGTATGGTGGTGAGAGTGAACGTGCTATGCAAGAGGTTTTACAGCAAGCCAAGAACTCAGCACCCTGTGTGATTTTCTTTGATGAAACGAATGCTTTATGTCCTCGAAGATCAGACGGAGAAACAGGGGCAAGTGTCCGAGTAGTGAATCAACTACTTACTGAGATGGAAGTCTGGAAACAGGACAGCAGGTTTTTATTACGGCAGCCACTAGCAGACCAGACGTCATTGACCCTGCAATCCTGCGCCCAGGCCAGCTGGATAAAACACTGTGTGTGGGTTTACCACCTCCAGCAGATCACCTCACCATCTTAAAATCTATCACGAAAAATGGCACCAGACCTCCACTAGATGCAGATGTAAATTTGGAAGCAATTGCTGGTGACCTTCACTGTGATTGCTATACAGGCGCAGATCTCTCTGCTTTAGTACAAGAAGCTTCTATTTGTGCCTTGAGGCAGGAAATGGCAAGACAGAAGAGTCATATGGCAAGTCATAAGCACTTTGAAGAGGCTTTCAAGAAAGTAAAACCATCTATATCAAAAAAGGATCAGATATTGGTGGGATCACACCTACGGTGCATCTTAGCAGGGTACTGGGGAAACTTATTAAATGTAGAGTATCAATGTCTTTATATAGTGATCAAGAAAATGCCATGAAGGCTATCTGTAACAGTACGATCAAAACATTTCTGAATATGTATATGAATCGTGCCCTATGATTGCACCAATGTACAGAATTATGATTCAATAAAATTATAAAAAAAAATAAAAGCAAATTTTTTCAAATTAATGTTTAAAAATACAGAGAATAAAAGAACATACTAATACCACATGGAGGCAAAATCACAATTGGGGCATTCTACAAGACAAATGGCCTGGTTTCTTCAGTAAATAAGTGGCATGGAACAAAACAGAAAGTGGAGAGCTCTAAGAGATATATCAACCAAATGTTATGTTTGAAAAAGGCATTTTTAAGAATTAGGAAACACTTAACATGGACTTAGATGACAAGAAGCATTGTGATTATATAAGAGAAAAAAAAGTCCTTTTCATGCTCATAAACTTGGGTGAAAAGATAATGTCAGAAATGTAAAGCACCCTCTCCACTTCCCACTACAACGGGATACGTGAAAAATGATGTTCGAAATATGGATAATTGTTAAAGCTGGGTGTTGAGTATGGATAATTGTTAAAGCTGTGTACATGGAGGTTCTATTTTGTATATGTTTAAAATTTTTCATTTAAAAAGATTTTTAATAGGGCGGTGCCTATGGCTCAGTGAGTAGGGCGCTGGCTCCATATACTGAGGATGCTGCGTTTGAACCAGCCCCGGCCAAACTGCAACAAAAAAATTGGCGGGCACCTGTAGTCCCAGCTATTCAGGAGGCTGAGGCAAGAGAATCGCCTAAGCCCAAGAGCTGGAGGCTGCTATGAGCTGTGACACTACGGCACTCTACCGAGGGCAACAAAGTGAGACTCTGTCTCTAAAAACAAAAAAAAAGAAAAAGATTTTTAATGCCCTGTGCCAGGCGCTATGCATATCTGACAGTCCTCCCTTGGCATACATAGGGAATTGGTTCCAGGCCCCCTGTGTATACTGAAATCTGCACATCTACTCAAGCCCCAAAGTCAAGGATATGAAGACTTAGCACTTGGGGTAGGAGTGTTTTGCATTCCAAGAATACTATATTTTCTTTTTTTGAGACAAAGCCTCAAGCTGTCACCCTGGATAGAGTTCTGTGGCATCACAGCTCACAGCAACCTCCAATTCCTGGGCTCAAGTGAGTCTCCTGCCTCTGCCTCCCGAGTAGCTGGGACTACAGGTGCCCGCCACGCCACAACACCCAGCCATATTTTGGTTGCAGCCACCATTGTTGTTTGGCGGGCCCGGGCTGGATTCAAACCCACCAACTCAGGTGTACGTGGCTGGTGCCTTCGCCTGTTGAGCCACAGGCGCTGAGCCCCAAGAATACTATATTTTCGATCTACATTATCCACATATAAGCGGACCTGTGCAATTCAAATCCATATTTTTCAAGGGTCAACTGTAATTCCTTTCATCCTTACAACAATCCTATGAGATAGCTGCTATTATTTCTCCAGTATTAATGAAATCAATGCCCTTATTAATACTGTCAAAGATAAAGAAAAATGTAATGGGAAGAAAATCAGACATTTCTATTTACTTACTTAACTTAAAAGGTTAAGTCTGATATTGAAAAAGAAGGCATGGTTTAAGAATGCATAGAAAGAAACATGCAACTTATGATACCACATATCTATTAGGCCATTAAACTGATGAAAATAAGTCTTAATTTTCCATTCATTCAGTACCCAGATTGATTTCTATTTCCCCATCTCATTCATCTATTGTGGGTTTCTGTTTTTGAGACAAGGGTCTCTGTTGCCCAGGTTAGAGTGCAGTGATGCCATCATAGCTGAAGCAATCCTCCTCCCTCAGCCTCCTTAATAGCTGGGACTACAGGTTAGTACCATGACTACTGAATAATTTTTAAAACATTTTTTCTAGAGATAGAAGGGTCTTGCTATGTTCCCCAGGCTACCTCAAACTCCTGGCCTCAAGTTCTCTTCCTGCCTTAGCCTCCCAAAGTGCTAGGATTACAGGCCTGAGACACCATGCTCAGTTAGAAAAACTTTTTCTTTTTTTTGTAGAGATAGAGTCTCACTTTATCGCCCTCGGTAGAGTGCCATAGCGTCACACAGCTCACAGCAACCTCCAACTCCTGGGCTTAGGCGATTCTCTTGCCTCAGCCTCTAGAAAAACATTTTAAATGTTTATTTTATATATATGCATATAACTGATATCACTGTGGAAACAAGCCACTTTCTAGCTTACATTACTCACCAGTTAGTCTTTATTTCAAGCCTTATGATCAAATAGCAACATGTAACTGATTTTCACCTATTTGGCTTAATTTAGGGAAAGCAATGAAACAAACTGTACAAACTGTACAGATAAACCAGAGGTCACTTTAACTACTCGTTTAAAGTTCTTTCATTCTTTAAGTATTTCTAAAATAGCTATATATTCACAAAGACAAGCAGCAAAAGGAAGTTTTATCTACTAAAAAGCAAAAGAATGTTTTAATTACACTTTCTTCTTAGTGGATAAGGGAGGGAACAGTACAGGGGTGAAGAGGAGAAAGGAAAAGGAAGCAAGAGTTGGACTAACAACTAGGGTTACAAGATATTACGGGCTCTGCACCACTGAAACATGAAAAGGGAAGCTGGAAAAGAATCCAGTTAATTTGGGGCTAAATCTGCTATTATTCACTAACTCTGGACATTGGGTAAATTGCTAAATTTCTCCCCTCTTTAGTTCCTGACCTTATCAAGTTATTGCCAGGTGAAATGAGACCACAGATGTAAACTACCTATTACAGTGCTAAGTGAATAAATGCTACATAGCAGTTAATCCTCCTTTGAAAAAAAGGTCTGCTTGTACCTGGGTCAAAAAAATCCTACCACCTGTGGTAGAGCGGTAATTTGATCTTTTGAGTTCTGTGACTAATCCTTGGATAATTGAAAGGTTTAATTCTGTATTGGACTCGTGCTATTAAGCATGTGCACACACATGCGCGCACTCACAAAATATAAACCAATGAGGTACAATATGTTCCTGAACTCAGATCACTAAGAAGGAAACATAGGACAACAGAATAAAAGGCCATTTTATCTATCAAAAATTTCTTCATCTGATGGTAAAAAAATCATGAACTATGGCTATGATAAGCCTGAAAATTAATTTTCGTATATAGCATTCTTCTTTGAGATCCCTGAAAGAAAGAAGCTAGATTCAAGGTATAATAGTATACAGTATTTCTAGAAACAATCAATTTATTAAAATAGATAATAACCCAAATAAAGAGAGAAAAAGAGAGCTCCTTAGTTGCTTTTACTGTTTTTAAGAAACCATTCCTGGAATTAAAAACTTAATTACATGTGACCTTGCGTAGAATGACTAAAACATAGATATTTTTTAAAGAAAAATAAAATTTACTTTTTAAAAATGAACATCTGTCAGTTTTGAAGGTCCTCTTACCTGTTTGATTTGATGAAGGCGGCTGATGGATGTACAAATAGGAAAAGTTGGAAACTGAAATTTAAAATATACAAGTCAATATTAATTTAATTCTGATTATTTCTAAACGTTAAGTCAATGTTGAATTACTTAACATATTTATTGAGTACCTTAATGTATCTGGCAACAGTATCAGTTAAGTTCCAACCTAAAAAAATCCAACTGAATCTGGACTGAAAATTATACTAATCAAGTCTATACATTTCAACAGAACAAAATAATTGTTAACATAAGAAATATGGGGCAGAACATCAATAGATAGTCTTATCTCTACGTTTCCTCTCTTATGGCACTAGATCTTAAAATTACCTCATCTTCCTTGCCAGTTTTTTGTTTGTTTGTTTCAGATTAATGTGAGGGTACAGACAACTAGGTTATAATATTTGCATTTGTTAGATAGAGTCCCTCTTGCAGTTGTGTCATGCACCCAAAAAGTGTGCCATCTGCTCTTACATTGTGCCCATTAAGTGGGAGCACCCTAATCCCCTCCCCTCCTCCCTTGTGCCTCCTCCCCCCAACATGAATTGAATTGAGTTTTTCTCTTACGTGGGTGTGTATTAGATCATCTACTGGCTTCATATTAGTATTGAATACATTGGATATTTGCTCTTCCATTGTTATGATACTTTACTAAGAAGAATGTGTTTCAACTCCTTGCCAGTTTTAGCACATTAAAGTTTAGCAAAAGGTATTAGGAAGAACAGAAAGCTGAAAGAGTCATTAAATTAGCAGCTAATTTGCCAAGCATACAAAAGAAACATAAATAGAACACCATAAAATATATTAGAATCTACTGGAGAAAACCAAACTTTCATAAGGTGGAATGACTTTAAGGCAATCTCTTTCAAGTACTCCAGTCTAGTACATTTCACTCTTGGTTGCTAAGATACTTGTCGTCTAGGTCCTTACTCTTTTTTAGAGCACTTTCTCATGTTCAATTTTTTCTCAAAGCTTATGGAGACCCACACCAGAGAGAGTGAAAGAATGGAGAGTGCTAAGTGTGAAAATGAGGCTTGAAAATTATCTTCAGAATTCATTTATCCACTCCATTTTTACCCTGGTTGTTCCTTGAAATGCCAGATAATGCATTTACCATATCTTCCTTTCACAGTATATTTTTAAGAGCACACTGAGTTGTGCATTCAAAAGTATCAAATGAGCACCTACTATGCACCAAAGCACTGAACTAGGTCCTAGTGATCCAAAGATAAATAAAATGTTTTCCTGTCCTTGAGCAAGTCAAAGTCCAGTTAGGTAAACTAGGCTGCATTTAAATGCCAAAACAGCTGTGATTTGTGGGAGTTGACAGAGAACTCTGCCCGAGGTCTTGGAGAAGGCTTCACAGCAGAGGTAGCAATTAAATATCAAGAGTGTCCAACCTGTAGGCCACATGCTAATTTTGAGAGCACCTTTTTTCTGCCTTATCTGTGGTGCCTGATATCACAAAAAGTACACGGACCATTTTTGTTCTAATCAGCTTTCATTAGTATTTGTGTATTTACTGTGTGGCCTAAGACAACTCTTATTCTTCTAACATGCAGCAGAGAAAAATAAAAAAGTTCGACAACCCTGATGGAGAAGAGGAAGGAGGGCATTTCAAGGACTGGGAAGAAACATTCAGGCAGAGGCATGTTCGGGGAACAGAAGCTCAGGGTGGCTGAAACTTGGTGTGGGGAAATTTGGCTGAGACCAGATGGCAGTTTTTGGGTATTAGCCTTTGAGCCCAACAGGAAACCCAACGCATAGGTTCCTCTGAGTTCTTAAACCTTAAAGTTCTTTTCAACAAGAAGATCCTATCTGCTTTAGAAAGGTAACCCTAGCATCATTATGCGAGACATGCTGAGAGTGGAGGGAAAAGGGACTAGGAGAGTCGCGACCAGGTTGAAAATAGTGAGGGCCTGAATGAAAAGGGAAGGGTGAAGAGAAGGAGGCTGATGGCAAAAATGATCAGAAAGAGGGAAGAGAGTTAGATCACCTGAGGCTCCTAGGGGGATGGTGGCCAAGAAAGGGAGTAAGAGGAGTGAGTTTTTGAGTGGGGAGATGATGTGCTCAAAAAGCGTATGCTTGTTTTTATGAAGCAGGTAGTCTGAATTTTTATGGGATTTTAAAGAGTATCATATGACGTTTTAAGGAATATTTTACCTCACTAATTATATTTTACTTAAAGTATTAAAATTATTTTCTTTGGAACACTCATTTGCTAGAAGGTGGAAGAGGCAGCCAAAATTGCAGAAATAACAGAAAATTTCTATGTGGGTAACTGAAAAATTACTACATATATATTTGACAATTAAGAACTACTTTACCGTAATAATTCATTATCTTAAAAATATAGCTAATTCTTTAATTATTCCAATATTTTTTGGGTCCCTATTATATTTAAGAAGCTATTTTTCTGCTCAGAGAGGAAGGAGAGTTTTAAAAAAATAAACAACTAGTAAACCATAGTTATTGCCCTCAGTGACCTTAAAATCCACTGAGGAAACCAGTCATGAAAGCAAATATTATATGAGACAAGGAAATGAGTGTTAAATAGAGGCAAAGTAGGGTAGGAATGAAAAGCAAAGATTAAGTAGATGTGCGTAGGCAGTGGGAAACAGATAAGAGTTAGGCCTTGTAGGATGAGGAGTTTGACAGCATAAGCAACAGACAAGTGAAAGGCCTTGGCATGTTTTAGCAAAGGTTAATGGCCCCATATGAGTGGAATGCCAGAAGTTCATGGAAGCAGAGAAGGGTCTGAGGCCAAAGGGTGAAGACTCTGGAAAGCTTTAAATGCCACGCTCAAAAAGTCTGGCCTGTGAAAAAACAATCTACTCTGGTACATATAGGAAAAGAGCAGGTTGTACCTAATAGCACCATCTATTTAACTTTGCAATAGACACATTCAGATATTCATCAGCCCCAAGCTGGTTCAGTTGCTATCCAGAGGATGGGTATAAAGAAGGTGTCTGACAGGTCAGTAACTCAGAATGGTGCGTGCTAATCATGTTCCAGGGTTGATACTGTGAGGAAATTTCTAATTCAAATCAATAATGCTACCAGCTGACGCTTCTCACAAAATTCAGGAAACTTTTCTGGATAAACCTTACATTTAAAAGGGATTCATTAGATATATGATCTATTGCTATAGAAAATAGTGCTGTAACAAAATACCAGAGCTTCTTTTTCAAGTATCTATTCATATTAAATGTAATAAGGCGATAATGCATGTAACATGCTTAGTACAGTACCTGGTACACAGTATATGATCAATAAATGATTGACTATCATTATCAACATTATCACCACCATTATCAAATACTCTAGATTCATCATTTAATTATCTATGAGTAGTAACTTGGATTATATGCAGATTTATAAAACTAGGTTACAGCCTAGTTATAGCTAATGTCTCCTGCTACCCCAGCATTCTTTTTCCTATTTGACCTTTTATTTTTTATTTTTTAATAGGCTTCATTTTTTAGAGCAGCTTTATTTTTTTTAGTACCATTTTAGATTCATAGAATAATTATAGAAGGTACAGAGAGTTCCCATGCACCCCCTGCCCTCATGTACACACTGACTCCCTCACTATCAACTTCCTCCACCAGAGTGATACATTTGTTATAATCAATGAACCTACATTGACATATCATTATCACCCAAAGTCTGTTTACCCTAAGGTTCATTCACTCCTAGTGCACATTCTGTGGGTTTGGACAAATGTATGATACAAATCCACATATAGAGCACGTTCACTGCCCTAAAATTCCTCTGTGCTCTGCCTGTTCATGCTGATTTTTTTTTTGCAGTTTTTGGCCAGGGCTGGGTTTGAACCCGCCGCCTCCGGCATATGGGGCCGGTGTCCTATACTGTTGAGCCACAGGCGCTGCCCCATAGTGATCTTTTTAAAAACATAAACTGACTCACTATGTTCGCATTATAAAGCAACAAATGTCTGGTATAAAACATAATGGGGGAAAAAAACAGCATTGCTCACCATCTAGAGATTACCATGGTAAATATTTCGATGTTTGTTTTTCTATACCAGAATCCTATCACACATACTATTTTATAGTTTGGATTTTGAGAAAATTATGCGTGTTTGTGTGTGTCTAACTTAATAACTTTCTGAGATCTTACAATTCATCTGCAACACTATTTTTAAAGGCTAAATATTATACTACATGTATGTACCATAATAACAAGCAGCACTTATTATGTATCAACCATGTTTCATCTCACTTAATTCTCACCACATGATGTAGACATTATTATGGCTCCCATTTTCAAGATTAGAAAACTGAGATCCAGGGAAATTAAGCAACTTGTCCAAGGGTCAGGGGTTACACAGTCATTGTTAGAACTGGAATTAAAAGAAAGGTAAAAAAGGTTGTTTCATTTAACCTATTCTCTATTGTTGGATAGTCAGACTCTTGCCAGTCCTTATAAATAACACTGTGATAACATTCTTTTTCTTTTTTTTTTGAGACAGAGCCTCAAGCTGTCACCCTGGGCAGAGTGCTGTGGCATCACAGCTCACAGCAACCTCCAACTCCTGGTCTCAAGCAAGTCTCCTGCCTCTGCCTCCCAAGTAGCTAGAACTATAGGTGCCTGCCACAACGCCCGGCTATTTTTTTTTTTTTTTTGGTTGCAGCCGTCATTGTTGTTTGGCGGGTCCGGGCTGGATTCGAACCCACCAGCTCAGGTGTATATGGCTGGCGCCTTAGCTGCTTGAGCCACAAGCGCTGAGCCTGATAACATTCTTTAAAGTATATCTTTGTACGTGTCCCTTTTTTTTGTTTGTTTTTGGTAACCACTGTATGATCATGGTAATTAGAATTAATTAATCCTAATTAATTATTTAGGATAAATTTATAGAGTTGAAATTTCTGGCCCACAAAGTTAATGATGCACATTGCCAAACTGCATTCCAGAAAGCTTACACAAACTTCCTTTCCATCAGAGTATTCAAATATCAATTTCCTTGTATCTTTCTAATATTAGATATTGCTAATTAAACAAAAAAAAGTTTGTATGCCCTTTCTTAAGGCATTCTATAAAAAAACACAGCAAGCAGAAAATATTGTTGTTTACACACAGTTTTATTTTTTATTTATTTATTTTTTGTTTTATTTTGTTTTGAGACAGAGCCTCAAGCTGTCACCCTGGATAGAGCGCTGTGGCATCACAGCTCACAAGCCGGTGTCTTGTCTCCTCCTCCCAAGTAGCTGGGACTACAGGGGCCCGCCACAACGCCTGGCCATTTTTTGGTTGCAGCCATCATTGTTGTCTGGCGGGCCCGGGCTGGATTCGAACCCGCCAGCTCAGGTGTACGTGGCTGGTGCCTTAGCCCATTGAGCTACAGGTGCCGAGCCTACACATAGTTTTAGATAGTCTTCCATAGTGTTCCCATTTAGTAGCACTGATCATTGAAAAGTCGTACAGGGCATGAACCAAATGTGAAAAATTTAGGTTTTCCTGAAAAAAATCTCAACTATATATATATGTATGTGTGTGTGTGTGTGTGTGTATATACACATATACATATACATATCCTTGAATAAATAGAATTTTATATATATTTATATAATATATTAATACATTTTATATTAAATATAAAATTTATATATTTTTAAAATCTCAAATATGACACACATATACATATATACACATATACATTTACATATCTTTCAATAAAGAGAATTTTAATAAGTTTAATCCATGCTACTGATATTCATATATTTATAATTCAAATGCCCAGAAAATTCATAATATATAATGTTAAAAACTATGGTTTATAATCTAACTGGAAAGACATGCAAACCTGAACCTAAATATATACATACAAGGTCTGACAATTAAGTTCATGAACTCTTCCTATAAAAAGTGCTACATACCTCATTGCTGAATATCACTATGGTCACCTTTAAAGTACTCCCATGTAAAGCTATGTACCAATGCCAGTGCCTAGTCCACACTCTAAAGCAACTTTGGAACTATTTTTTTGGAATGGCCATTAGAGCTGTCATATTACCCTTGGTTTCCTGAATGTCATCAAATGTCTTCCTTTCAATATTTCCTTTACCTTCAGGTAAAGAAAAAAAGTCATTGGGGACCAGATCAAGTGAGTAGGGAAAGTGTTCTAGTACAGTTATTTGTTTGCTGGCTAAAAAATCCATCATAGACAGTGCCATGTGAGTTGGTGCACTGTCATGATGCAAGAGTCATGAGTTTGCAAAAAGTTCTGGTTGTTTTTAATCTAACTTTTTCATGCAGCCTTTTCAGCACTTCAAATAGTAAACTTGGTTAACTGTCCAGTTGGTAAAAATTCATAATGTGAAATTCCTCTGATATCAAAAAAAGGTTACCAGCTTTGCACTCATAGCACAGTTGGTTACGCCGCCAGCCACATGCACTAAGGCTGGCAGGTTCAAGCCCAGCTCTGGCCAGCTAAACAACAATGACAGTTACAACCAAAAAATAGCCAAGCATTGTGGTGGGCGCCTGTAGTCCCAGCTACTTGGAAGACTGAGGCAAGAGAATCGCTTGAACCCAAGAGTTTGAGGTTGCTGTGAGCTGTGACACTACAGCACTCTATGGAGGACAACATAGGGAGACTGTCTCAAAAAAAAAGTTACCAATGTTATTTTGACTCTTTATTTGTACTACAGAACTTTTTGGGAGGTGGAGAATTGGCTGACTTCCATTGTGCACTTTGACACTCATGTTTTATCACCAGCGATAATAAGGCCCCAAACATTGCCTTTCCTCTCCAAAAGGTCTTGGCAAACTTCAGCTATCCTTTAGTTTGTTCATTGGTGAGATCCTTGTGGATCATTTTTTGCACACACCTTTCTCAGCCAAGCTTTTCAGTTAAGATTTTCCTGTTTCTCTATTGATCTTTACTTGGTCTCCTATGCTTCTCACAGTCAACTGACAATTTTGATACACATTTTTTTTTATTTTGCTTTTAATTTCAGTTGGCTTGCACTCTTCTTAGTTTCTTTTTTTTTTTTTTTTCCATTGTCCTTTCTTGTAGTGATTCCTCATGCCAGTTGCCTCCCAAGTAGCTGGGATTACAGGCGCCCACCACAACACCCGGCGGTGTTCTTTCCTGGTGGTAGAGATGGGGTCTTTTACTCTGGCTCACTCATGCTTATGCTGATCTCGAACTCTGTGAGCACTGGGAAATCCACCCGCCTCGGCCTCCCACAGTGCTGGGACTACATGCGTGAGCCACCACACCCAGCCTTGGTACACAATTTGATGAAGTTTTGCAATGTCTTCATCAGTTCTGCTCGTCACTGGCTGCCCTGACCTCTCTTCCTCAGTGACACTTTTTCTCCCCTCAGAAAAACATTTAGTCCATTTGTACACTGTCATTTTCTTCATGGCATTATCCTTACAAACTTGAACTAACATGTCCCTGATTTCACTTCCACTCTTGCCAGATTTAATAAGAAATGTTTGTTTGTTGCTCTAATTTAACCTCCAATGTTCTCATGATGGCACACAAAAACATGCAACAATGATAATGAACACCACTCAGCAAGACACTGCCACATGTCAACACGAACCTAGCTGAGAAACATTGAAATATCAAGGTTATGAAACCTTACCAAGCTGTTTGTACGGTACTGCCAAAGTAAGTACATGGTGACAAGTTCGTGAACTTGTCAGACCTTGTATCATATCTATATAAAAATTGTGACTTTAACTGCATTATAATGACATGTTATTAAAAAAGAATTACATGGTATGGCAAACTGTTCTAAACTGATTATGAAAGACTTCTTGGAAGACATTATTTTTTATTTATTTATTTATTTATTGAGACAGAGTCTCACTATATCGCCCTCAGTAGAGTGCCGTAGCATCACAGTTCACAGCAACCTCAAATTCTTGGGCTTAAGCAATTCTCTTGCCTCAGCCTCCCAAGTAGCTAAGACTACAGGTGCCCACCACAACACTCGGCTATTGTTGTTTAACAGGCCCAGGCCAGGTTTGAACCCTCCTGCTCCAGTGTATGTGGCCAGCACCCTAACCACTGAGCTACAGGCACTGAGCCAGAAGACATTATTATTATTATTATTATTTTTTTTTTTTTTTTGAGACAGAGCCTCAAGCTGTCATCCTGGATAGAGTGCTGTAGCATCACAGCCCACAGCAACCTCTAACTCCTGGGCTCAAGCGAGTCTCCTGCCTCCGCCTCCCAAGTAGCTGGGACTACAGGCGCCTGCCACAACGCCCAGCCATTTTTTGGTTGCAGCCACCATTGTTGTTTGGCGGACCCGGGCTGGATTCGAACCCGCCAGCTCAGGTGTACGTGGCTGGCACCTTAGCCCGTTGAGCCACAGGTGCTGAGCCTATTATTTTTATTTATTTATTTTGCAGTTTTTGGCCAGGGCTGGGTTTGAACCCAACACCTCCGGCATATGGGGCCAGCGCCCTACTCCTTTGAGCCGTAGGCACTGCCCTAGAAGGCATTATTTTTAATTGACACCTAAGGGATATGAAGAGACCAGATTAGGTTCAGGCAAAGGCTTAGAATTTCCCATTGGAAATCTTTATCCACGAAATCATTAGAAGACTGCCTGACTGAAATTAATGACATCAGCAAGGGATATAGTGTGAGATATTTGGGGTAGGTAGGATTTGAACTTGAATCATAAGGCACAGGAAGGTTTTCTTAACTGGACAAAACGGGTCAAATATTATATTAGCTAATTCTTTTAGTAATATTGTGGGAAATTAATTGAACAAAGCAAGGCTTCTGGAAGAGCATTCTCCCCATATTTAAGTAGGTACTACAGGTGGTATTTGCAAGGGAATTGCCTTAGATAATTTTTCTACATGAAACAAAGTATTAAAATAGAAATGAATTTCCTGAGATGTCAATAAACCTCACTGGTGTCTTTTGTGTAAATTTCTCACTGAGCCTTTCTCTCTCACTCTAGAGAAAAATTGTCCTTGGAGGAAAGTAGTCCTTGGAGAGAATAATGTCATGGTGTGAGCAAGCAGGAAGGATAGAAAGAGTGGGTGCTGGGTGAAGCTGATTCCTAAGAATTTTCTCCAGTGAAGGAACTAAGATAGGAGGAAATACCAAGCTTAGCATTTAAAAGTATTTAAAAGAGAAAACATAGAAAACTAATAATGTAAAGATATAAAATTATAAAAAGTTATTTTTATAAAAATTATAAAAAGTTATTTTTTACGGGCGGCTCCTGTGGCTCAGCGAGTAGGGCGCCGGCCCCATATACCGAAGGTGGCGGGTTCAAGCCCGGCCTCGGCCGAACTGCAAGACAAAAAAATAGCCGGGCGCTGTGGCGGGCGCCTGTAGTCCCAGCTATTAGGGAGGCTGAGGCAAGAGAATCGCTTAAGCCCAAGAGCTGGAGGTTGCTGTGAGCAGTGTGACACCACGGCACTCTACCCAGGGCGATAAAGTGAGACTCTGTCTCTACAAAAAAAAA
>CAUYON010135174.1:0-12034 GCA_963573935.1 Arctocebus calabarensis | reverse complement strand
CATGGCATTTTCTTGATCACTATATAAAGACATTGATACTCTACATTTAATAAGTTTCCCCAGTACCCTGCTAAGATGCACCGTAGGTGTGATCCCACCAATTGCCCTCCCTCCACCCATACTCCCCCCTCCCCCTCCCCTGTTTCTACTTTTGACCCATGAAGATCATTCTCAATCCAACGGTCACAGTGATCTTTGTAAAACACATTTCAAATCACGTCACACCTCTGCTTAACCCTCCAAAATGTCTCTGAACATACTATGAAAAAAATCCAAACTCCAACCATTGACTTCCATTGTCTGCAAACTCTGGTCCCAAATCTACCTCTCTGGCTTCATCTTATATCCCTTCCTCCATATGATTATGCCTTTTTCCTGTTATTTATATGTTTAGTTCTTTCTTGCCCGTTCAAGTGTCTGCCTAAATGACATCTAATAATATAGGTCTTCCTTCATCTAAAATAAGAATTAGAGACTAATGAGCACAGCACAGCATATCTTCTTTCTGATATTATTTTTTACTTTGTATTTATCTTCCTCAGCTAGCATGAGATATTCATGAAAACAAGGACTTTCCTTTATCTCAGCTCTATTCCCAGGACCTAGAACAAAGCTAGTACTAGTAGGCTGTCAATAGACATTTATTGAATGAATAAGTCAATGAATGAGCCAAAATGTTTTAGACAGTAATTCCCTGAGTTACCAACATCTGACTTACACTTCGCACTTACAAAGGCTATTACAGTAAGAGCCCAAGTTACAAAATCCAACTGATGTCCATTTGCACTTAGGAACAGAAGCTACTACAGGTAATAAGTAAATGTACCTGTTCCAAATTACATACAAATTGAACTTAAGAACAAACCTACAAAACCTATCTCGTTCATAACCTGGTGACTGCCTGTATGTGAATTGACCCTTTGTGACTATGGTCCCCACCAGCTCAAGAGGATTTTGTAGGGCTCTGAATTTACTTTGGCCATGAAAGAGGCAAATAATGGAATTGCTCTGTATCTTTGTAGGCTGAGAGCAAAGTGAATTCTCCCAAATTAAAAGAAAAATTTGTCCTTATTATCACCATATTAAAAGCAAATAAGCTATATGACCTAGACAAGCTGTCATAATAGAGTCCATAAAATGTTTCACTAAATAAAGGTAAATATTACAGATTTGTCTTTCTAAAATTAGCATAGGAAAAATCAATATTATTAACATCTACCAAAAGTGATCTTTTGAAACACCTTTCTTTTGTTTGCTCTATTCTCTAAAATAGTTATAATTTTCTTTCTAAAAGTGCTCAATTGTTTTCACTCACAAGTTTCTGAACAGATTGGTAATTATAAGAATCAATCTTTTGTTTTTGAAAACAACTTTCCTAATCTTCAGGTAATTTCCCGCCTCTGTTGCTATATATTGCTATATAAAAAATAGCTGGTTCATATTTTTGTCTTGGCTACATCATACCTAGAGAACAAAATTCTTAATGCCTGCCTACATAGAGCTTTTAAAATCTCTTTTTAAATCTTATTTTATAAATCTCACTTTAAATACAATGAGGTCTATGTAATTTTAGTACATGTATATTAATCCTATATGTATGTCAGAATTGGTACATGCCATCTGTGATATTTCCTACACTCCAAAGAAACTTCTGTTATTAAACATTTCAAAAAATAAAAGATACCTTTGAGTAAAAATATGTTATAAATAAATATTGTCATTTAATTCATTATACATAGGTAGTAAAATGTAGAATATGAACGCGATATGTAAAATTACTTGATTTCCAAATATTACAAATATTTTGTTCAAATAACTTTCTTAAATACAAAATTGATATAGACAAAGAGTAAAAGATACTTTTTACAAAATCAGAGAAATAAATACCAAAAGGGAAGAAAATTATTCATATTTTAACAAATGAAGGTTTCGAAATACACTTCTCTAGAAATATAGAAGATATTAACAGATCAATAAAAAATGTTACAACTGGAAAAATTGTCAGTTTGAAGACAGCTAGCTTCTGAAAGGACAAAGATGTATAATATTAGTGATAGAAATTATTTTCACTCATATTTCAATTTATTACATATAAACATACATATATACAATGTATATTATCGGAGGTAATATAAAAATGAGTTACGATTAAGCGCCTGTCTTAAGGAGATTTTAGTTTGGAAGACATAGAAAAAGACTAGACCTAATTTGTAGGAGACAATAAAAAGTAGTGTATAAAAATTTCCTGAAAAGAAATACTAGGAAATTAAATGCCTAGTATTCTACAAAACTATCATCAAGAAAGGCCTTATGAGAAAGGTCTTATGTGGTAAGTGTACTGATGAGCATACTATTTGATGAGTATATTATTGTTAATAGTTAATAACAATACTTTCTAACATTTATAAACTACTCTTTTTTCCATATATTGTTCAATTTTAGTTAGAATACCTCATTTTTTACTTTCAACTATCCTGTAACAATGAGAACTATCAAATGTCCCTACTTCATACATAAGAAAACAGGTTTAAGAAAAACACTTCCAAGATCACACTGGTGTTAGCAAAGGAAAGAACTGAGAAGAAGTATTAGAGACCTGAACTTGCCTTAAAAAATATGACACATTGGGTTTGCTACATTTGAAAAATTCTGTGTCATTCCCTAGTTATATACACACATATGTGGACACACACAAATGCACAAATAGCACAGTTGGCTGACTCCTAAGCAACATAGTTAAGCAGATTATAAAGTCATCATACACAAAATTCAGCAATTAAAATTTTACTCACTTTCTGCACAATAAATTAAGTTCACTTTACTGGGGCATCAGCATTTAAAAATAAGATGATCAGGTCTTATTTGAGTGGGTATTAAAAATCACAGATCAGGTTGCTATTTGCAAAATCCATTCAGAAGACCCAAAAAGGCATCGAAGAAAAAGGGAAGAAAGTAAATCATAAAAGTGATCTAAAAATAAAATGTTTTATGTTAACAATAATAGAGAAGACCCTTCTGAATTACAGAAACCAGGCATTTAAGACACTATCTACTTATATGAAGTAATACAAATCTTTTTGTGTTTTATTTATTTTTTAATTTCAATTTAATATGAGGGTACAAATGTTCAGTTTACATTGTTTGCATTTCTAAGGTAAAATTCAAGTAGTAGTTGAGTCCTTCACCCAGGGACTATGCAGTATATTGTTACGTTGTGCACATTTGGGGAGAACTTGCCAATCCTCCTCCCCCTTCCCCTCTCTCCTCCCTCCTCCCCTTCTTTTGAACATACATGTGTTTTCCTTATGAGCATGTATTTGTTTATATATTAGTTTAATATTAGTATTGAGTGCATTGGAAATTTCCTTTTCCATTCTTGTGATTTTTACTGAGAAGAATATGCTTCAACTTCATCCCAATTAATACAAAAGAGGTAAAGTCACCATTCTTTTTTAAGGCTGAATAGTATTCCATGTATACCACAGTTTATTAATCCATTCATGAGTTCATGGACCCTTAGGTTGCTTCCACATCTTAGCAATTGTGAAGTGAGCTATGATATGATATTTAAAGATTTGCAAATAGAAACCCTTAGTTAATCTTGAGCTAAATGGTACCCCCATAAATCAATGCTAGTTGTTTCCATTCTCTTAACCCTCTATTCTAATTTTTGGAAGGAAAACATAGAGTAGCAGTCAAGATAAAAGACATTCTAACTACCTCTACCACTTCCTATGAGTAACTGCTTATCTATCTGCAAAATGAGGATGACAGCACCTCTCTTATGTCACATAGAAAGTTTTAAGTTAAATTAGTTAAAAATTAATGAATCAAATTAATTAAAATTTCTAAAACAAAAATTTCCTGACTCATAATTAAGTGCATTATGAAGGTTTTTTAAAATTAAAATACCATATGTTTATGTAGATTTAAGTAGAATAGAATCTTCTCTGAAAAAGACAGACGAATGGCTAACAAACACATAAAAAATGCTCATCGTCCCTAATTATCAGAGAAATGCAAGTCAAAACCACCCTAAGATATCACCTAACTCCAGTAAGAACAGCCTACATAACAAAACCTCAAATTGTGGATGCTGGCATGGATGTGGAGAGAAGGGAATGCTTTTACACTGCTGGTGGGACTACAAACTAATACAACCTCCTTAGAAGGAAGTATGGAAAATCCTCAAAGAACTCTAACTAGACCTCCCATTTGATCCTGCAATCTCATTACTGGGCATCTACCCAGAAGAAAAAAATTCCTCTTTATTATAAGGACATTTGCCCTAGACCATTTATCACAGCTCACTTTACAATCACCAAGCTGTCTAAATGCTCACCAACCCAGGAATGGATTAACAAACTGTGGTGTATGTATACCATGGAATACTATTCATATGTATACCATGAAATACTATTCAGCCACTAAAAAAAGTGGAGACTTTACATACTTAACCTGGATGAGGTTGAAATACATTCTTCTTAGTAAAGCATCACAAGAATGGATAAGCAAGAATCCAATCTGCTCAATTCTAGTACATGGTGGAAGGTGGGGAAGGGGATGTGGGGTCACAATGTGTTGACACACCTCTTGGGTGCAGGACACAATTATAAAAGGCACTTTACCTAACAAATGCAATCAATGTAACCTGGTTCTCTGTATCATCAATGAATTCTCAACAATAAAAAAAGAAAAAGAAAGAACTTTGAATCATGCACATGTACCACGAAGTGCTGATTTGCTCATCAGGCCCAGAAGTCACTACTCCTGCAGGAGAGGGAATAGTGAGGAGGAATGATCAGATATTCAAAGTGATCAAATGATTGGGACAAGAAAAATATGTTTTTGATGTACTTTTTGTTCTCTGAAAAGCATCTATCTGAAAAACAGAAAGGCAATGCCAGATTAATTACCATATGTTACCAATTTTCCCAATAAACCTAACTCTTACCTCATTACAAAAAAGACCTCTTGGGAATAGAATCTATAATGTCGTCTTGTAAATTTATTTTTTTTAACCAAACAACCAGAAATCACTGGTGGTTAATAAAATCTTTAAAAAAACCTTTCCCATTTGCTTAAATAAATATTGTGTCCTTCATAAGTAACAAAGATTTATATTGAACAATTCATTCAGTATTATATAAGTCTAAATGTTTAGGTTTTGAAAGGTCTGGCATTGGGCAAATGTCAGCAATATTTTCCCTTTAGCTAAAGGTGAATCTCTCCTTAAGCTTATGTTTTATTTATTTATTTATTTATTTATTTATTTATTTATATCTATTTATTTGTTTTGAGACAGAGTCTCACTCTGTTGCCCATGCTGGAGTGTCATGTCATCATAGTACACAGTAACCTCTAACTCTTGGACTCAAGTGATCCTCTTGCCTCAGCCTCGCAAGTAGCTGGAACTCCAAGCACCTGCCACAACACCTGGCTGGTTTTCAACTTTTAGTAGAGGTGAGTCTTGCTCTAGCTTAGGCTGTCTCAAACTCCTGAGCTAAAGCAATCCACCCACCTCAGCCTCCCAGAATACTAGGATTGCAGGCGTGAACCACTACACCTGACTAGTTTTTGTATTTTTCGTAGAGACGAGATCTCACTGTTGCTCAGGCTGGCCTTTAACATCTGAGCTCAGGAAATCCTCCAGTGTAGGTCTCCCAGAGTGCTAGGATTACAGGCATGAACCACTGCTCCCAGGCTCAAGCTTATGTTCCGTGATGGCCAAGCCTATGTCTTGCTTATAGTATTTTATCCAGCACCTACATAGTGCTTGGCATATTATAGGTTGAATGAATGAATACTTGAACCCACAAAGTCTACACTAAATCTAGAAAGTACATTGTGCTCAGTGTAGAGTGACCAGACAAAGGACACCCAGTGAAGTAAGAATTTTGGACAATGAACAATTTTTAGTATAAATATCTTCCAAATGTTTCATGGAAGATACACTGCACATTATTCATTACTATCTGAAATTTTCATTTCACTGAGTGAGCTGTATTTTTATTGACTATATTTGGATAATTCTAGTCTAGTTATTGTAATAAATTAACGTTTAGTCAACAAGTATTCATTGCTTCATTAAATTATGAAATGACATAACTCATGCCTACCATGTGCCAGGAACAATTCGATGCAGTGAGGACTCTCACTTCTGGAGCATAGATTTCAGTGGGAGATTAGCACAGAAATGAAAAATAAATAAATAAAGCAGTAAATTGGTAAAGTAACTTCAGTTCATGATAAATAACATGAAAAAGTCAGCAAGATGATAAAGTAGAGAATAAAGGATGAATCAAGGGCTACCTTAGATATTGGGTACAGGAAGGTATCACTAAAGGACAAAAAGAAGGCAGTTGTGTAAATAACCAGGGAAAGAACATAAAAGGAAGAAAGAACAGCAAATACAGAGGATCCTAGGGAAAGACGAACTGTATCGTTAATGGAAAAGAGTGAAGACCAAGTGGATTGTTAAGGAGTGCTGAGAATGTGGTGCAAGAAGAAAAAGCAACCAAAAGAAGAGCCAGAGCATGCAGAAGCCTGCACCCATGGTGTGGTGTTTAGATTTTATTCTAATAAAATAGGAAGCACTAGCATGGTCGAGGTAGACAGTGGTATGATCTGAAGTATTTTTACAAAGCCCCTCAGAGTGCAGTGCAGAAATGCATGGGTGGAGGGGAACAGCAGGAGTGAAGGGGAGCAGCAGTCAGAAAGTGAGGGGTGCTGCAGGCTCTTAGCAGGCTGTGACAGAGGTGGGTGCATTGGCAATCTAGGTATGGTGCCAGTGATAGTATTTGTGAATAATTTTTAACTCTGGAAGCAGAGGGGAGGGGTCAGAGAAGGGGAGGAAGCCATGGGCTTTCTGCTTCAAGATATCCTGATCTAGGACTGTGTATAAGAATGACTTGACCTTCTGTGTTCTTCATTCTCAGTTGCCTATATTGGCATCATCGGTAGTCAGCCTCTATTTCCTTGAACTCACCGATGTCTTCAAACCTGTACACTCTGGATTCAGCTGCTATGACCGGAGTCTTAGCATGCCATACATCGAGCCGACCCAGGAGGCCATTCCATTCCTTATGCTGCTCAGCTTGGCTTTCGCTGGGCCAGCAATCACGGTAAGAATTGCCTCTCAAATTGCATTTGCCCCTCAAATTACATTTTCTCGGGAAACTATAAGTCACCACACTTTTATAATAAATGGGTTAAAAGCAAAAACGAAAGTGAACTCTTAAGTCTTGAATCAGGAAGATGATGTCTTTGATATAGTTTGACAACATAGGTGAAAATAGTTAATAGCTTAAAATCACTGACATTAAAGCTTAAAGATTATATGATTTCAAAATTGATTGATCCCTCATACTTACTTTTATAAATTATTATGAAAAGTTTTATAACTGTATAATTCTCCTTAAATGGTTTTTATGATGTTTCTTATGCACTTCTTAATTAACATATTTCTCATATATGTGTTTGGTATCTGAAGCCTGGAGAACAGGGTGGGTGGGGGGAATATATATTATTAGAATGATATAGCTAACAAACTATCTTCTCAAAAAATCCATTTAAATATCACTCGGTTTCATTTTTTTTTTTTTGATCCTCACTTTCTATTAGATATAAGTAATGAGCATCAAGTGTAAAGAAGTCAAAGCTCACATTTTAGCTATGTGTGCATGTACAAAGGTTTAATATTTAAATTCTAACATTAAATATTTAAGGTACTAGATACCCAGTTATTCTGATTTGGTGTCTTTATGCATTATATAGGATTATCAAATTATAATGTTCAGCCCAAAATTATGGATGTCTGTTATGCATCAATTTAAAAATCTAAAATAAATAAATAAAACGTGTGCATAAAGAAATGTCTTAGTCTACTGTAACAGACTTAAAACCATCATTGTGTTATGTGTTAATACACATAGTGAATAACACACTTTTAGATAAATCTATTGCTAAATCAGACCAGCCAACCCTTTCCCCCATCTCATCTGCCCCTAGACCACTTCCCAAAGGACAAGAAATACGTTTCAAAGTTAATAATATTTATTTTTGCCAGCAAGAACTCCTGTTTTGCTTTTATTATGCTCATGAATGTCAAAGAAAATGGTTACTACATTAAAACATATATTTCAATGGAGTTTTTACAGATATGGTGATGAATTGGCCTATTTGGGTTCAGTTTTAGAAAAGCCTCTGAGTAGATCTTCTAAACTCTGTACTTTTATATAGCTCTGGAGTTTTTTTTTAAATTTCCCCTCCCTTATATTAAATAATCATAGGATGCTATTTACACTACAAATAAATTATATAACATATTCTCAGAAGATAAAATTGGAATTTCCCATAGAACTTTATTATATTGAAAAGGTCTCCAAACACTTTGTAAATTAATGAGTTATTCTACCAGTGACTCCCAGATGATTAGAACTATTAATGATGTACTTGGAAGTAGCTGAGGCTCTGAGACAAATAAAACATTTTAAAATGCAGTATTGCTCAGAAGAACAGCATTTTCCTGTCACTTTTCTAAAGAATTTTGATAAGAACCCATAATATCCAGTTACTTGACCAGAGCAGAAAGAATGTAGGCTTTAAATCTATCACACTAGAAAGCATTTATCCTAATTGGAGGACGTGCCTGAAATTATTGTAATTGCTATATTCAACATAAAATCCATAAAAACTGTGTTACAAATATTCATGAGTGCTGAAAAGACTGTGTTGATATTTAATCATGTATTTAAATAATTTGCTCTTTATATATCAAGAAGTTTTCCTTCCCTAGGATATTTTATGAAGTTGCTAGGAAAGCAAGTTTGATTGTGGCCAGTACTATTTTATCACAGGGTGCTTGATTCCTTTGCTGACACTGTTACACGTCCTGGGGACAATGACCTTGGCCTCATCACTGTGTTACTGCTTCTGTTGACTCCCTCACCTATCATAATACATTTTCTGTGCAACGTAGGGATACTTTCTAGAGGATTTGGGATTGAAGCTTTTTTTTCTCCTGCCCTAAAAAAATGAAAAAGGGAAATCCACCCTGGCTTCCTTCTACAGAGCTGACCTGGGAAGCTCAATCACACCTCCTTCAGTAGAGCCCTGCTCCATGCCCAGGTCGCCTCAGGGCTTCCACAGCTGCTACAGCACCTCTTAATCACAGGAGAGGAAAACTAGGGAACTATTTATACCTTAGAGTCCCTAATTTCCCCAGATCACATCAGGATACTCTGGATGTCAGCACTTCTTTTCTGCCACACTAGTTCCATAGGTCTTGGGCAAATAATTCAATGGTAAGACAAACCTGGTTTTTGCTGACATTGAATAATGTTTTTTTACACCTTTTTTCTCTAAAAATATACTATGCTTCTAGTTTTTGGTCTAATTTTATTTTTCCCTATGTTTTTAATGGCTTCTCCCATTATATACATTTTCTCAACAGTGATCCTATGTCTGTTGTCATGTTGTTCTAGAACTATAATTCTGTCTCTAATCTTACCACACATATTACCCATAGAACTTCTTTTCCATGTCTTCCAGAAGGAGAAAATAACAGACTTAATCTGTAACTTTCAAGGATGTCATTTTCTTTTTCATCTTTATGGTGGAACAAATCCATTCCAAAAATAGAGTGGTAAAGGGAGATAGGGAAGCAAAAAGAATCTGTTACTTGGAAACAACTTTTATTCCTTTTTTTTTTTTTTTTTTTTTTGACTAACTCTGTCACCCTGGGTAGAGTGCCGTGGCATCCAGCTCACAGCAACCTCAAATTCCTGGGTTCCAGTAATCCTTTCGCCTCACCCCCCTGAATAGCAGGAACACAGGGACCTGCCACACGCCCAGTGGACTTGTGTTAAGAGGGGCTTCCTATTGGTTATAGATAAAGCAAAACAAAAGATCTTTCAATCAGTAATATTCTCTAAAAGGGCCTACATGTGAATAAAACAAAGAATAACTTATTTTTTATGTAGAAATTTAAATGTGAATCATTTAGTGTTTCCTTCTCAGATATTTTTCTGCTCTGAGAGATGTTTAAAAATAGCTTGTCTTTGTGATGCTGTACATGAAACTGGAAAAATGCCTTTCAATCTGTGAAAGGCATATTCTCATTTCTCTGAAACTGCCCTTAAATTGTAATACTTCTTCCTTAATATTCAGTTTTCACTTACTTTAGAGTGGTAATACAAACATTTTGTTTAGGTCCTTTGGCGATCATTTCTCAGAGAAAAAGCACACAATATATGTGTTTATCATAAATCTTCATAATGTCTATGTGAACAGAAAAAAATATGGTTTCTCTTCTCTGGAATTAAGATTTTATTGCATATTTGTATTAAAGGATAAATACACCTAATTTTATAGGAGAATTCTATCAGTATTTAATTATAGTTCCTAGCGGGTAGCTTTAGCTTTAGGAGACTACTCAATCAGCATTAAGAATATTAAATGTTAGGGCTTCCAAAATTCATTGCAAATTTAAAGGTTGAGGATGCTGTCATGAATGTTATAATGTTTTTCTTTTGTTTTATTTTATAAGAAGACTTTTTGAATTGTAAGTTCTTCCTGTGTTGACAATTCTAAAAGCAATCTATTTCCTCTCAATAGTTGCCCTGAAATAGAGTCATTAAATTATCTCTTCCCCAAACCCATCCCTGATTTTAGACACACACACACACACACACACACTCACACACAGAGGTACTGTGTCTTTTGAAGGTTGGGTACAACACCAGAGACTCATCCTAAACTATTTTCTATTTACAAATGATAACAGCAACAAATAATGTTATTGTTAAAACCTAAACCTTGGCACCATATCGCAATACAGCACTGTGCCTTTCAGAAGAGGAAATAAGTGGGAACATTTGGAAATACATCAGGAAGCATCACCCCTTACCCCGAGGAGGATTCTATCTTTAAGCCAAAGTGAATCATTTTGAAAATTCATACAATGACATATAAATTGAGGTTAAGTGAACAGAAGTGTAAGGAGAAAAATTAATGTGCTCCTTAGAGGGAGGAAGAGTTGAGTGATGTCAAAATACTGACCAAAAATCTCTATCCATGCTACAGAACCAAGCCAAATAGTGTTGATACACACATTTGAGTTTTAAGCACATTAAAATAGCCTAAATAAAATCCCTGAAATGTCAAGGTCATTTGAGATAATGAGTGTGGGGTTATATGACACATTTCTCTAATAAACAAGTTGTACAAATAAATTTTTATATAATTTAAGACTCATAGGCAAGAAGTGAATCATTAACCATATAATTGAAAAGATAAAAACAAAGTTCTTCACAGAATTATGCAGAAGTGAAGATGAATTCACTCTCCTTTGGCTCAACAACAATGCATTTCAGGAATAAGTGGTTAATTTTCTAGAAATAATTAATCTGAAATAGCCATCATATTACTCTGGGGAAGTGTCATATTATCACATTTATCTACACATGGTATCGCATCTTTTATATTTCCAAGTCTAATTTGAAGTGCTAAGTGTGGGATGATATTTTTCAAATATGAAAGGTTAACTCAATGTTCAGTAATTTGAAATAAATTCCTTTTGATTATTTCTACAATGATCAATCTTACAAGAGTTTATCATGCCACATACTTTTCAACTGTACAGGTAGAGTCCATTAGGACAATTATTTTCTAATTATTTTCTAAATTTCTATGCAGATTAATATTCTTTATAATTGTACACACACCATGTTACCTACGGAACTAAATATAGCAAGTTCAATATTCAAAATGGAAGACCACATGCTTAGTGTCATTGGTTTTTTAGAAACATCACGCTGTCATTTTGAACACTTCATAAGATACATGTTAAGATAGTAATAAGAGCTGGGAGTTTTCCCTTCAAAAATCTCTTTGTCTTTATATAGTGATCAAGGAAATGCCATGAAGGATATCTGTAACAGTATGATCAAAATATTTCTGAATGTATATGAATCGTGCCCTGTGATTGCACCAATGTACATAATTATGATTCAATAAAATTATTAAAAAAAAA
>CAUYON010135172.1:0-12015 GCA_963573935.1 Arctocebus calabarensis | reverse complement strand
CGCCCTTGATAGAGTGCTGTGGCGTCACAGCTCACAGCAACCTCCAACTCCTGGACTTAGGCGATTCTCTTGCCTTAGCCTCCCAAGTAGCTGGGACTACAGGCACCCACCACAACACCTGGCTATTTTTTTGTTGCAGTTCAGCCAGGGCCAGGTTCGAACCCGCCACCCTAGTCACTGAGCCACAGGCGCTGCCCCCAAGACAACCTCTTCTGCTCTGCTCATTGGAACACTTATTCTTTCTTTCTTTTCTTATCTTTTTTTTTTTTTTTTTTTTGCAGTTTTTGACCGGGGCTGGGTTTGAACCCACCACCTCTGGCATATGGGGCCAGCGCCCTACTCCTTTGAGCCACAGGTGCCGCCCTATTTTCTTAATTTTATTTTTTAATTTTTGTAGAGAGGGTATCTTGCCTCATTTCCCAGGCTGGTCTTGAACTTACTTTGGACTCAAGGGATCCTCCCACTTCAACCTCTCTAGTACTATTGTGAGGTACCACACCATGCCTAGCCTTGAACACTTAATCTCTTTTATGGAATGAAGTGTTATTTGATTCCAGAATTGCAAATAAGGCAACAGAAATCTTTAAACTAAGTTTGTACCTTGGCTGTGACTCACACCTGTGATCCTAGCACTCTGGGAGACAGAGGCCCTAGGATCCCTTGATCTCAGGAGTCCGAGACCAGCCTGAGCAAGAGCTGAGATCCCGTCTGTACTAAAAATAGAAAAACTAGCCAGGTATTGTGGTGGGGACATGTGGTCCCTGCTCCTTAAGAGGCTGAGGCAGGAGAATTGCTAGAACTGATGAGTTGGAGGTTGCTGTAATTTAGGCTGATACGATAGCATTCCAGCCTGGGGCAACAGAGTTACACTCTGTCTCAAAAAAATAAAAAATAAAAAGAAACTAAGTTTGCTGGGCACAGTGGCTCAGGCCTGTAATCCTAACACTCTTGGAAGCCAAGGTGGGTGGATTGCTTGAGTTTAGGAATTTGAGACCAGCCTGAGCAAGAGTTGAGGCCCCATCTCTACTAAAAATAGAAAAACTAGCCATGAGTTGTTTTGTGGAAGACACCTGTAATCCTAACTACTTGGGAGGCTGAGGCAAGAGAATAGCTGGAACCTGGAACCCAGGAGTTTGAGGTTACTCTGAGCTATGGTACATGGCACTCTATCCAGGGCAACAGAGAGAGGTCTCAAAAAAAACAACAGCAACAAAACTAAATAAATAAACTAAGTTTGTAATTTTGTCCTTTGACATACTGTAAATTTTGAGGCATGTACGGGAATGCCTCTTAAGTAGTTTTTATGGCCAGTCCCTCTAAATATGAAGCCAAATGAAAATTCTTGCTTGTTTTCATTCATTCAACAAAAACTTTCTGAGTGCTGTGAAGCCTCTCTATAAACCCAAATCAAAAGGAGGGTCTTGGGATTTAGCTCTAGTTTTTTTTTTGTTTGTTTTTTTGTTTTGAGACAGAGTCTCACTATGTCACCCTCGGTAGAGTACTGTGGCATCACAACTCACAGCAACCTTAAACTCTTGAGCTTAAGCGATTCTCTTGCCTCAGCCTCCCTTAGCAGCTGGGACTACAGGTGCCTTCCACAACACCCGGCTGTTTTTTTTTTTTTGTTGCAGTTGTCGTTGTTTAGCAGGCCCGGGCTCGGTTCGAACCTGCCAGCCTGGGTGTATGTGGCTGGCACCCTACTCACTGAACTATGGGCGCCTCCCTAGCTCTAGTTTTTATACTTGTCTTGTGTATAGTATATGATTTGAGGGCAGGAACTCTGAATGTGTCTGTTGTATTTTGTTTTTCATTGCTATTAAACAATAGGCCCTCATTATAATCTTGAAAAATATATATTTTTTTATTTTTGTAGAGACAGAGTCTCACTTTATGGCCCTCGGTTGAGTGCCGTGGCATCACACAGCTCACAGCAACCTCCAACTCCTGGGCTCAGGCGATTCTCTTGCCTCAGCCTCCCGAGTAGCTGGGATTATAGGCGCCTGGCACAACGCCTGGCTATTTTTCTGTTTTTGCAGTTCAGCTGAAGCTGGGTTTGAACCTCTCACCTTTGGTATATGGGGCTGGTGCCCTACTCGATGAGCCAGAGGCATCGCCTGAAAAATATTTTAATATAAATAAAATAGGCCAGGTGTGACAGCTCGTGTCTGTAATCACAGCATTTGGGGAAGTTAAGAAGGCCAGGAGTTCAAGATGAGCCTGGGCAACATAGTGAGATTCCTCTTTACAAAAAATTAAGAAAATATTAGGTAGATGTGATGTTGTGCACCTGTGTCTCAGGTACTTGGGAGGCTGAAGTGGGAGAATCATTTGAGCCTAGGTTTGAGGTTGCAGTGAGCTATGATTATGCCACTGCACTCTAGACTGGGTGGCAGAGTGAGACCCTGTCTCTAAAAACAATAACTTTTTTTTCCTTGTAGAGACAGGGTCTAACTTTATCGCCCTCAGTAGAGTGCCGTAGCGTCACACAGCTCACAGCAACCTCCAACTCCTGGGCTAAGGCAATTCTCTTGCCTCAGCCTCCCGAGTAGCTGGGACTACAGGCGCCCACCACAACACCCAGCTATAAAAACAATAACATTTTTTAAAAAAAGAAAGAAAATATGGTGACGCCTGTTGCTCAGTAGGTAGGGAGCCAGCCACATACACTGGAGCTGGCAGGTTCGAACCAGGCCTGGGCCTTCTAAACAACAATGACAACTGCAACAACAACAAAATGTGTTGTTGGCAGGCACCTGTAGTCCCAGCTACTTGGGAGGCTGAGGCAAGAGAATGGCTTAAGTCCAAGAGTCTGAGGTTGCTGTGAGCTGTGACGCCACAGCACTCTACCCAGAGCAACAGCTTGAGACTCTGTTTCAAAAAAAAGGAAGAAAGAGGGTGGCGCCTGTAGCTCAAAGGAATAAGGCGCTGGCCCCATATGCTGGAGGTGGCAGGTTCAAACCCAGCCCCGGCCAAAAAAAAAAAAGAAAGGGAGGGAGGAAGGAAGGAAGGAAAAAAGAAAAAAGAAAGAAACTGGGACTAACTGAGTTTTTATTACATGAGTGGTACTGCACTATACTCTTTACATATTTTACTTTACTTAATTTCACAAGTTTATGAACTCTGTCCATTTAGCAGATAAAGAAATTGAGGTTTACAGAGGCTAAGTAATATTCCCAGAATGTAAGTGATGAGCTAGTATTTTAACTAAATTTGTTCAGAACAGCCTGTGATTTTTCTTTCTTTCTTTCTTTTCTTTTTTTTTTTTTGAGACAGAGCCTCAAGCTGTAACCCTGGATGGAGTGCCTTGGCATCACAGCTCACAACAACCTCCCAATTCCTGGGCTCAAGCGAGTCTCCTGCCTCCACTTCCCAAGTAACTGGGACTACAGGTGCCTGCCACAATGCCCGGCCATTTTTTGGTTGTAGCCGTCATTGTTGTTTGGCAGGCCCAGGCTGGATTTGAACCCGCCAGCTCAGGTGTACGTGGCTGGTGCCTTAGCCCGTTGAGCCACAGGCGCTGAGCCCTTTCTTTCTTTTTTTGAGACAGACTCTCAAGCTGTCACCCTGGGTAAAGTGCCATGGCATCATAGGTCACAGCAACTTCCAACTCTTGGGCTCAAGTGATCCTCTTGCTTCAGTTTTTTCTATTTTTAGTAGGAACGGGGTCTCGCTTTTTTGCTCAGGTTGGTCTCAAGCCTGTGAGCTCACTTGCCTCGGCTTCTCAGAGGGCTAGGATTACAGGCATGAGCCACCGTGCCTGGCTAGAGTCTGATTTTTCTGAAGCCTATGATCTTTATGGTATGTTATTCTGCTTTATTATAACTGGGAAACATACTGGGGAAAATATGAGAAAAAAACTAAAAACCACCGTAATTCACTTTTCTCAATATTTTGTGTAGCCTTTTTCCAAACTCTTTTAAATATATGTATGTGTGTGTGTGTATACATATATATATACATACATACATTGTATGATTGATATATATATACACACATTGTATTACTGATATATGTATCATAAAATAACCATGTATTAGTTACTTATTGCTGTGTAACAAAACTTATACTAAAATGTAGCAACTTAAAACAACCATTCATTAGGCTTGGTGCCTTTTGCTCAAGCGGCTAAGGTGCCAATCACATACACCAGAGCTGGCGGGTTCAAATCCAGCCCAGGCCTGCCAAACAACAAAGAAAAGTGGAAACCGCCCCCCCCCAAAAAAAGCTGGGCTTTGTGGTGGGTGCCTGTGGTCCCAGCTACTTGGGAGGCTGAGGCAAGAAAATCACTTAAGCCCAGGAGCTTGAGGTTGCTGTGGGCTGTGATGCTACAACACTCTACCCAGGGGGACAACTTGAGGCTCTGTCTCAAAAAAAAAAAAAACCTCATTCATTATTCCTTACAATCCCTGGTTTACCTGGGCAATTCTGATATGAACCAGGCATGGTTGTAACAGAAGTAAAGTTTTTAAGACCCCCCCCTACCCTTTGAGGGAAATAAAACCTGCATGAAAACCTGCATGCCTGCCCACAGCCAGTAATCTATAGGGTAGAAATAAGTTTTTTGCTGTTTCTTTTCTAGTATTTTTTTTTTTTTTTTGAGACAAAGCTTCAAGCTGTTGCCCTGGGTAGAGTGCTATGGCATCACAGCTCACAGCAACCTCCAATTCCTGGGCTCAAGCGAGTCTCCTGCCTCCGCCTCCCAAGTAGCTGGTACTACAGGCACCCACCACAACACCCGGCTATTTTTTGGTTGCAGTCATCATTGTTATTTGGCGGGCCTGGGCTGGGTTCGAACCTGCAGCTCAGTTGTATATGGCTGGCACCTTAACTGCTTCAGCCACAGGCGCCAAGCCTGTTTTCTAGTATTTTATTTATTTATTTTTTTAGACAGAGTCTCACTACATCACCCTGGGTATAGTGCCATGGCATCACAGCTCACAGCAATCTCAAACCTTGGGCTTAAGTGATTCTCTTGCCTCAGCCTCCCAAGTAACTGGGGCTGCAGGTGTCTGCCACAACACCCAGCTATTTTTTTGTTGTTGTAGTTGTCATTGTTATTTAGCAGGTCTGGGCCAGGTTTGAATCTGCTAGCCTGGGTGTATGTGACTGGCACCATAACACTGTGCTATGGGCACCCAACCTATCTATTGTTTTTTAAATTGAGACAGAATCTCACTAGTCATTCTCTTGCCTCAGCTTCCTGAGTAGCTAGGACTACAGGCACCTGCCACGATGCTTGGCTAATCTTTTTTATTTTTAGTAGAGTGAAGATCTTGCTCTTGTTTAGACTGGTGTCAAACTCCTGAACTCTAGAGATCCTTCCATGTTTGCCTCCCAGAGCTAGGATTACAAGTGTGAGCCATTGTGCATGGCCATAAATGTATTAGTTTTGTTTAAATCTAAATTTACATTTAGAAGGGCAATTATCAGACTTTTCTGTAATTGTAGCACAAATAAACAAGGAAAATATGAATAGAAAGTACTTTACCACCTTGGAAGGAAAATAGTTCTGATTAAATAAAAACAAATCCATAGCACTACTTTATTTTTAGAGATAGGCTCTGAGGCTGGTGCAGTGGCTCATGCCTGTAGTCCTAGCACTCTAGAAGACCAAGGCAGGTGGATCACCTGAGCTCAGGAGTTTGAAACCAGCCTAAGCAAAAATGACCCCATCTCAACTGAAAATAGAAAAACTAGCCAGGTGTTATATTGTGGAAAGCACCTGTAGTCCCAGCTACTTGACAGGCTGCACCAAGAGAATCTCTTGAGGCCACAAGTTTGAGGTTGCTGTGAGCTATGACACTATGGCACTCTACCAAGGGCAACAAAGTGAGACTCTGTCTAAAAAAAAAACAGAGATAGGCTCTGGCTATGTTGCCCAGGCTAACCTCAAGCTCCTAGATTCAAGCATCTGTAGTAGCTGGGACTGCAGGCGTGTGCCCCCAAGCCAGGGGTAATGTTACTTCTTTTTTTTTTGGAGACAGAGCCTCAAGCTGTTACCCTGGGTAGAGTGCCGTGGCATTACAGCTCACAGCAACCTCCAACTCCTGGGCTCAAGAGATTTTACTGCCTCCATCTCCCAAGTAGCTGGGACTATAGGCACCCGCCACAACGCCTGGCTATTTTTGGTTGCAGCCATCACTGTTGTTTGGTGGGCCCGGGCTGGATTCAAACCCGTCAGCTCAGGTGTATGTGGCTGGCGCCTTAGCCATTTGAACCACAGGCACCGTGACAATGTTACTTCCTTCATATAAAGGTTAGGGAAGAGGGCCGTGCCTGTGGCTTAGTGGGTAGGGTGCCATCCCCATATACCGAGGGTGGTGGGTTCTAATCTGGCTGGGCCAGCTAAAACAGCAGTGGCAACTGCAACAACAACAACAAAAAGCTTAGAGAAGAGATTTCGAAAGGGTGAGATATTCTGTGTGCCTATTTCTTAATTAATTTGAGAAAATTTGGCATATTAGAGAATCTGACAGATGAGCCTTATGATTTGAAATTGAATTCTGTAATTTATTCTAGACTTGAAATTTAAAGCTGAAAAGTATAAGTTAATTTGGTAATGTTTGTAAACAGTAATGGGATCAATCTTTAAGATAACTTGATTTGCCACATTTAAAAGTTTGAATTATTGGCTCGGTGCCTATAGCTCAGTGGCTAGGGCGCCAGCCACAAACACCAGGGCTGGCGGGTTAGAACAACAACGACAACTACAACAAAAAAAATAGCTGGGCGTTGAGGGTTGTGGTGGGAGCCTGTAGTCCCAGCTACTAGGGAGGCCAAGACAAGAGAATTGCTTAAGCCTAAGAGTTTGAGGTTGCTGTGAGCTGTGATGCCATTGCACTCTACTAAGGGCGACAAAGTGAGACTCTGTCTTTTTAAAAAACAAATAAAATTAAATTTTAAAAAAGTTTGAATTATTGGCTCGGAGCCTATAGCTCAGCGACTAGGGTGCCAGGCACATACACCAGAGCTGGTGGGTTCGAATCCAGTCCTGGCCTGCCAAACAACAATGACAACTACAACCAAAAAATAGATGGACATTGTGGTGGGCGCCTGTTGTCCCAGCTACTGGAAGACTGAGGCAAGAGAATTGCTTAAGCCCAAGAGTTTGAGGTTGCTGTGAACTGTGATGCCATTGCACTCTACACAGGGTGACATAGTGAGACTCTGTCTAAAAAAAAAAAAAAGTTAGAATTATTTTCACATTTAAGACTTTTTCTTGTTTGTCTTATAAATTTGTCCTATGAGGAATCTGAAGTGCTTGGGAAAAAAATCAAGTATATTAAATTTATAAATGTAGTTTAAATATTTAAGAGAATTTAATTAACTAAATTTATAAGTGATATGAGTAATGTTCAAGCAAATTTAATATGTCAAGCCCAAGGGCCAGACATTATGCTTAATCCTTGAGCATTAATCTAAGAACAAATTTTTGCTCTTATTTTTATATAAAATTTGCAAGTTTTCTAAATAGAACATCAGAATATGCATGTTAAATTTAAGAACTTAAGATCTGTTGATAAATGGAAAATTAATTTATTCTATTCTATTTATTTATTTATTTATTTATTTATTTATTGAGACAGAGTCTCACTCTATTGCCCTCGGTAGAATGCCATGGTGTCACAGCTCATAGAAACCTCCAACTGATGCGATTCTCTTGCATCAGCCTCCCAAGTAGCTGGGACTATAGGCACCCGCCACAATGCATGGCTATTTTCTGTTGCAGTTGCCACTGCTGTTTTAGCTGGCTGGAGCCGGGTTCGAACCCACCACCCTCCGTATATGGGGCTGGCACCCTACCCACTAAGCCACAGGTGCCGCCAATTTTTTTACTTTTTTTTTGAGACAAAATTTCAATGTTTTGCCCTCAGTAGAGTACTATGGTGTCATAGCTCACAGCAACCTCCAACTTTTGGGCTGAAACAATCCTCTTGTGTCAGTTTTTCTATTTTTAGTAGAGACGGGTATAGATTTTTACTCAGGCTGGTCTCAAACTCATGAGCTCAAGCTATCCACCTCCTCGGCCTCCCAGAGTGCTGATTACAGGGCGTGAGCCACCCTGCCTGCCAAACTTGTTTCTAAAAGGGACTTAAGGTGTCTTATAGAGGCCTAAGCCAAAAAACAAGTTAAAATATTAGAGATGTATTCTCCTTATGGTTTGTGTGTTTTGTTCTATAATAAATGTATGTTGGCTCGGCACCTGTAGCTCAACTGGCTAGTGCGCCAGCCACATATACCAGAGCTGGTGGGTTCAAATCCAGCCTGGGTCTGCCAAACAACAATGACAACTACACCCAAAAAATGGTCAGGCATTGTGGCTGGTGCCTCTAGGTCCAGCTACTTGGGAGACTGAGGCACGAGAATCGCTTGGGCCCAAGAGTTTGAGGTTGCTATGAGTTGGGACGCCACAGCACTCTACCCAGGGCAACAGCTTGAGACTCTGTCTCAAAAATAAATAAATAAATAAATACTGACTGTGGAAAAAATGCATTGAAAACAAGCAAGAAAGATAAAACAAAGACAGCAAAAATGGGCGGGGTCTAGGAGTGGGCTTAGTAGTAACCTCCACCAAAAAATATACATTAGAAACATCATTTATCTTTTTTTTTTTTGAGATAGAGTCTCACTTTGTCGCCCTTGGTAGAGTGCCATGGCATCATAGCTCACAACAGTCTCAAACTCTTGGGCTCAAATGATCCTCTTGCCTTATCTTCCCAAGTAGCTGGGACTACAGGTGCCTGCCACAAGGTTCTACTATTTTTAGAGACTGGGTCTTACCCTGCTCAGGTTAGTCTTGAACTTTTGAGCTCTGGCAATCTACCTGCCTTGGCCTCTTGGAGTACTAGGATTACAGGGGTGATCCTTGCCATACCAGACTTGCTCTAAGCCTTCTAGTAGCCAACGCAACTCATACTCAAAGCTTTCAGGGTCCATACACCAAAAACAATCTACTTTCCTACAAATGTCAAACTATTCTTGTTAGCAAGACCATGAGAACTTTCCTCTTTGAGTTATTGTAGAGGGATATGTAATGAATAAGAATTAGCCTTTAGTTCCTTGGAGAGATGAACCAGTAACAAGCTTCATAGCACTTCTCCACGGATATGCTGAGGCACAATTCAGTGACTGCCATTCTCTGGAAGACTGATAATTCTTTAGCTCTATCCAGGTATAGATTTGATATAGAATGAATAAATAATGATACTCTAGTTAATGGACTATCACAATGCATGCCACAATATAGGGGAAGGGGGAAGCTTACATGACAAAATGAAGTGGGAAAATTAGTAATAACAAAAAGGCAAAAAAATCAAACTATGATTAGATAATTATTGGAATAAAATGCACTAAAAGGTTAATGGTAGTGATTCTGGCAATCAAGCATATGAGTGCTTGTCTTTTCTTCTATGCTTCTTTAGATGTCCAAGGGGAAATATCATGGTAAAAATCATTTTGAAAGATAATTCACATAAAACCTAAACACTGATGAGGACCTGGCCTGGCAACAGCCCAGCCACATTTTGCCAAGTGCTAGGCCGGGGATTTCAGGCTTTTCTTTCTGGGCAATGACACTGTTACCCAGCACCATCTGGAGACTGCAGAGGGAAAAGAGTCCTCCAGCTGCTTAGAGGGGCAGCTGGGGGCGGGGCTTAAGGCTTACCTGCCTAGGCTCTTCTGGGGTGGGCAGCTACTTTGTGCCTGCTGCCCTGCGCTTGACTAGTGATTACGGATCCTTAGTTCCCCAACGGCTGTACATTTCCCCATGCCTGGGGTCATAGATGCCCTGACAATGGGGGTACCATCCCACTGCCTCTTCTCAGGCCCTGACTTCCCCAAAATCTTACCCAAGGAAGAGGGTCCCATGGACTGTCACTGTCAGACAATATGCAGAGATGGGGATAGGTCCACAAAGCTTTGTCAGAAGGCTGTGATTCTGGAGAACAGTGAGAATAGCCTCTCCAACTATTCTGTTCTTCCATTTCCAAAATCACAGTTTTTTTGTTTTTTTGTTTTTGGTAGAGACAGAGTTTTATTTTGTCACCCTCAGTAGAGTACCGTGGCATCATACAGCTCATAGCAACCTCCAACTCCTGGGCTTAGGTGATGCTCTTGCCTCAGCCTCCCAAGTAGCTGGGAGTACAGGCACCCGCCACAATGCCCAGCTATTTTCTTTTTTTGTTATAGTTGTCACTGTGGTTTAGCTGGCCCAGACTGGGTTCAAACCCACCACCCTCGGTGTATGTGGCTGGCACCGAAACCAGTATGCTACTGGCACCGAGCCTATAACCCTTATTTTACATAATAAACAACACAACTCGGTGACAATCTATTACAACATTTCCAATTCAAAAGTTAAATTTCCTATTGAACTATGCAAGATGGCCATCTTTAGGACAGAAGCTAAATTTACAAAACATTAAGAATGAGAGAGGCTTGGTACCTGCAGCTCAGCTGCTAGGGCACTGGCCACATACCCCAGGGTTGGTGGTTTGATCCCAGCCTAGGCCTACAAAACAACAATGACAATAACAACAAAAAAGCTGGGTGTTGTGGCAGGTGCCCATAATCCCAGCTACTTGGGAGGCTGAGGCAAGAGAATTGCTTAAGCCCAAGAGTTTGAGGTTGTTGTGAGCTGTGACACAACACTGTACCGAGGGCAATATAGTGAGACTGTCTCAAAAAAAAAAAAAGAGAGAATGAGAGACAGGAGGTGAAGGTCACTTAGGCCCTAAGAAACCAGGCCAGCTGTATCATGTCTACCCTAGCCTGATAGACTCCATCTTATTCTCACTACAGGTGCTTTCACTACCCCTCCCCAAGTTCCCAGCCCTGCTTATCCTTCTAGAATCAGTGGGATGACCCTGGGCCACAGTGGACAAGCAGGAGCTCCTTATCTTCTAGACCATGGGCTTCAGATAGGAAGGCTGGAAGCACCTGGATGGCCTGCAACAAGTGCTCTACTAGGGCACAAGGTGCGATTATTATGAAGAGAGGACTTCCTAGGACCCACAGCTGTTCTCTGTGGAATGCTTAAACTACTGTTTCTTGAACTCCTGGCCTCAACACACACTCCTGCCTCAGCCTACCAAAGTTCGTAGATTACATGTGTGAGCCACTGTGCCCAGCTCCTGGAAGGCTTATCTGCAGTTTCTTTCCAACTGTGGGGTCTTATTTATTCCCACTGTCCGGTGTTGTGGGAAGTTTCAGGGATTGTAGGGCTACCAAGAAGTGTCAGGCTACACCTGTGAGCTTGTTATCTTAGTAACCAATTAAGTTTTGTTTCTTTTTTTTTTTTTTTTTTGAGACAGAGTCTCATTATGTCGCCCTCAGTAGAATGCCATGGTGTCACGGCTCACAGTAACCTCCATCTCTTGGGCTTAAGTGATTCTGTTGCCTCAGCCTCCCAAGTAGCTGGGACTACAGGTGCCCGTGACAATGCCTGGCTATTTTTTGTTGCAGTTGTGATTGTTGTTTTAGCAGGCTGGGGCTGGATTCAAACCCATAGCCTCGGTGTATGGCGCCAAGCCTAATTTTTGTGCTACAGGCGCCAAGCCTAATTTTTTATTTTTTGTTGAGATGAAGTCTTCCTTGTTGTCCAGGCTGGTCTCAAACCGAACTCCTGGCCACAAGCAATCCTCCCACCTAAGCTAAAAAGTGCTGGCATTACAAGTGTGAGCCACCACACTAGATGGAAGGTGCTTTTTTTGTTTTTTTGTTTGTTTGTTTGTTTGTTTTGAGACAGAGCCTCAAGCTGTCACCCTGGATAGAGTGCTGTGGCATCACAGCTCACAGCAACCTCCAACTCCTGGGCTCAAGCGAGTCTCCGGCCTCTGCCTCCCAAGCAGCTGGGACTACAGGTGCCTGCCACAATGCCCGGCCATTTTTTTTTTTTTTTTTTTGAGACAGAGCCTCAAGCAGTCACCCTGGATAGAGTGCCGTGGCTTCACAGCTCACAGCAACCTCCAATTCCTGGGCTCAAGCGAGTCTCTTGCCTCTGCCTCCCAAGTAGCT
>CAUYON010135170.1:0-52414 GCA_963573935.1 Arctocebus calabarensis | reverse complement strand
TTGAGGCTCTGTCTTAAAAAAAAAAAAGAAAAGAAAAGAAAAAAGAAATAGTCTAAGATCTATGGCTTTCTTTTAAATTAATTTTTAAAAACCCACATTTAACTATATACTTTGTAGATCTTTATTAAAAATTATTTGGTACGGAGAGAGCTTCTGTCTCCCCACTAGAATTCTCTCCCTCTACCAGGAGCCTTAATGTTTTCTGTATTCTTTTCTGTGAATAAATTCTGTCTTATCAAAAAAAAAAAAAAAGAAGAAGATAGATGTTACATGTAAGCCACTTGGATTGGTTTTTTTTTTTTTTTCCTTTTCATAATTTCTGTTTAGTTAACGACTTTTTTTTAATGCTGGCTAAAATCTGCTGAAAGTATACAATTGTGGTTCCTAGTAAACAATAAATATTAATGAAATCTATTTAAATGCAAATTAGGAAAATAAACCTTTTTCTTCTTTTCTTTTAAAGGCAGGGATCCCTAAAATGTTATTACTGTTCTGTTTTTAATGAAGCATAAAATATTTCATAGAGCAAGATTTTAAGGATCTTGTGTTTGTCTCCTTCATTTGCCAAATTTAGCAATAGCATCTGATTTAGAGTTTTAACTTTCAAACCACCTTACCATCTACTGCTAATATTTTATACTCTAATTATAGACTGCATACGTGATGATGTTTATATTTAGCTTTGATGATCTATTTAACAAGACATAAGACAACCAGTGGATTTTCTTTACCTAAAGATACACACTAGTGCCAATATCACTAGTACCTGCCATACCCTGTTTGTACAATATACCCATAAAAACTTCTGCCCTAGAATGCATGAGCAACCTCTTTGCAGGTGAACTTTGTTATATGTGGGAAAGTAGGTGGCCCGGGCAGTCACAAGATAAAATTTTACGTGTGTTAGAGTGCAAAGAACAGTATTCAAATCACTGCAAACTCTGTTGTTTAAACTCTGACCAATTTCATTATTGGTCTGAAACTCAGTTCCTTATCTACAAAAATTTACATGATTTCAACCATAGGATAACAGGGAGATGGATATGAAAATGCTTTGTTAAGTACTACATACATGGTAGATTTTAAAATTGATGTAATGAGCATATTCTATTGCACATATTTCCCAAATGCCTTCATTTAGAGTAAAAAATATGGAAGGTGTGGATTTAAAATTGCAATGGGTCCATCTTGCTGCAAAAATCACCATGAGCCAATGAGAATCACACCTGTAAGCTCACATACACACATATTCATACCCACTCACCCAGAGGTACACCCACAGGGCACTGCACAGACACTGCCCCAGAGCACACCACCCTCACCTTCACATACACTCAGGAGCCCTGTGGGTGCTTTTGCTCACACAAGTCTCAGAGACCCATATACCTTCTCGGTTTTCTTCCTGAGGGCACTGTGTCTTCCTGCTGTCCCTGACCGGCCTGACCAGGGATCTCATTCCCCGCTGCTTTGCTTCCACCACCCCTCATTCCAATCATCTCTGACACATCTAAACTCCTTCACTATCAGACACTCTGTTCTTTTAGTAGCTCTTAACAGTTTCCCACTCAGGAGAGATGCCTAGAAAAATGCAATTTTTCCTGCAATCCCCCCTGGAATTAATATATCCTGGATATAGAAACAGCTTAGTAAGAAAGCAAGGCTCTTTATGAGCACAGCCTAGGGATGAGATCCTAAAATGAGGTGGCAGAGGGGCCCCAGACAGGAGAGATGCCCTAAAAACAGAAGTAGGTGGGAACCAAACACAAACTCTTTCCACTTTACAACTCTACTTTCATGGGAACTCATACTGACCCAGGACACATGTCCTTGTGCAAACAGAGCAACATACAGACCTCACATGTGTGTTCTGGCTTAGAACAGCAAGAGACCCTTCACCCCTGGTTTTCAATTATCCACTCTCCTAGAATTAAGCTTTCCTGATTTTCCAAAACAAGGCAAGGAAAGAAGAAAAAAACCCCAAAACTCCCAAATATGACTTAGGGCCACATCCCAAGAATTTCTTACCATAGGCAGTTTGATGCATATCTCTTCTGCACCCTACAGTCCACAAGGGCTCCAAGATGCTGAAGAGATCATCACTATACTAAGACCTATAGGCAGAAGGCGGCCGGGATACGGGCCTGAGAAGCCAAAGGTGTAATAAATATCTATCAACAGAGAGAAGGTGCTCTAGGCTCTGCTTGTTTCCTTTATGTTTTTGGCATGTCAGCTGGCATAATTTTATACTTCTATAAAGTAGAAGCTATTTTTGTCTTTTGCCATAAATCCAGAAAGGATATCTCAGTCTAGTTACCTGGGAGACGCCATCATTGTATCCTCAGTGATTAGGATGTCAAACAATTTCACTAACCAGGCTGTCTCTGATCTGTAGACATGCTATGGATACCCTAGCACATTTTTTACAGGTCTCAACCCTAAATTCTGTAAATCCCAAAACCTATGTCTAACATCTTTATATGTTGCCCACAATCTAGAACAGTCCTGATTTCTCTGTAAAACAGGCATATATCCCACTTTGAGCAAGGAAGTAACAAAACCCTTTTCCCTTATTTATGGTAATATGATCTTTAGTTAACATGCAAGTTCTTTTTCCTTAAAAATGAATAAAAGATGGTATGTACCAACATATTGCTAAATCATGTTTCTTATGATTGGCAAATTTTGTCTGTATTTCAGAAGAAGTATAAATGAATTGCAAATATCTGATGGGTACACCACACCTTGGGCTTCCCTGAGTGTGCTGAGTCTTGTAATTGGCATATTCATTGAGGAAACCCTGGAAGCTTGCCAATAGAGTTGTTAAAAGACACACTGGCTCCTGTGGGCATGGAGCTTATAAGCCACGGCAGATCCTGCTGCTGCCCAATGCAGATTGTACCTCCCTGCACCTGAGTGGACTGCTGAGCTGGACTGCTGCAAGGACGGCACTGCTGGCAGGCTACCGTTCCCATCTTGTGTTGTTCTCAGTAGATCAGGGCCAAGGTTGCCTATGGTAGTTGTTTTAAGTCTGAATGTGTAGTAGGCCCTAAGAAGACACCCTGATAGATGCCACACCCATGTTTTTAGAGCCAAACTATACCTAGTAGGCTGTGCTCTACTTGTCTTACCTTTTTCATTTTTAATTTCTATGACAGCAATAATGATAATGCTAATAATAAAAATCATAGCAACTATCATTTGTTAAGTGCTCGTGATGTGGCAGGCACTGTTAAGCACTTCACATGTATTAACTCACTTAATCCTCCTAATAACCTCATGATTATCTCCCCAATATCATTATTTCCACTTTACAGAATAGGAAACTAAGGCACATAGAAATTAACTTGTCCAGAGCCACACAGCTAATAAGTGGCAAAGCAGAGATTCAACACCAAGAGTTTTAAGTCCGGTGGTGATGCTCTGAACCGTGATGTTACACCTTCCAGCAAACTCTGGGCTTACTGTGGTCTCTCCTTCCCTTCACCACCAAACTTTCCAAAGAGTGCTCTCCCCAGCTGCCTTTGTTTTCCTTCTGTCCTCTTCCTTCTTAGGACTTTAAACATGGTCTGCTTTTGCTACTTTCTTGAGTCTACACCCACAATGAAAACCAATGAAAGCCCTCTGTCATTTCTGAGTGCTTTATTCTCTCAGTTCTCATCCACTTTGTCCTCATGCCAGAATCAGATGCAGTCCTTTCTGCAATTCTAACCTGTCTGGCCCCCTACACGAGGTCGTTTTTTTTTTTTTGAGACAGAGCCTCAAGCTGTTGCCCTGGGTAGAGTGCCGTAGCATCACAGCTCACAACAACCTCCAACTCCTGGGCTTAAGCAATTCTCCTGCCTCTGCTCCGAAGTAGCTGGGATTATAGGCGCCCGCCACAACACCCAGCTGTTTTTTGGTTGCAGCCGTCATTGTTGTTTGGCAGGCCTGGGCTGGATTCGAACCCGCCAGCTCAGATGTATGTGGCTGGCGCCTTAGCTGTTTGAGCCACAGGCACCAAGTCCCTACACGAGGTCTTTTCCATCTGGCTGCAGACAGAATGAGCTTCTTCCCTACTTTACAAGTCTCTGAACTTGTGAAAATTGCCTTAGGTGTATCAGTTCACATATTTGAACTCTTCCTTGACACATCATATCTCATCTCAGCATGACAAAAATGATAGGAACACACTAATTTTGAAAGCTCAAAAGTCCACCAATCTGACACTGACTTATCCAAACTCATCTCCCATTTCCCTGCCTGCCCCTCCTTGTGTATCCCTCACACCTTATTGTGACAGCCTGGAGACTGGATCTCAGCCCTCTGCTCTTCACTCATCAGAATCTGTTCACTTGAAGACCCATCCAAGTTTACAACATCAACAACACTAACAGCGTTTCCTATTTCATGTGCCAAATACCTCCATACTTTTTGCCACATAGTCTTTGTAATAATGCTACAAAGTTGGTATTATTAATTCCATTCTAAATATAGTGAAAATTCCATAATAAGAGATAAAATAAATTGCTTAGGACCTCAAAGCCTGTAAGTATTGGAGATGAATTTAGAATCTAGTGTCCATCTGAACATAAATCCCATGCAATTTCATCTGTTTCGGGATGCTGTCTAACCATAACTTCCTGGATAACTGACAAGAAATACACGCCATGAGCTCTACACCATAAGCTTTACACATATTATCTCAATCCTCATAACAGCTCTATGAGGTAACAGACACCATAATCACCGTCTTTTTCACATGAAGAAACAGAGTCAGAGAGATTAAATAACTTGGTCAATGTCACACACTCAGGGTGGCATACTGAAGATGGAAATCCAGGTGTGCATGATTCCAAAAGCCATGCTTTTGAACTACCATTAAACTGCTCCCCAAACATACACCTAAATTTCAGACTATTTCTAATTGCAAGGTGTCTGTGGATCCACTATGAAACATCTAGTTTTAATGCGTCCCTCAAATTTCATGTATGGGAAACGTAATCCCCAAATTTGAACCCACCACCCTCGGTATATGGTGCCAATGCCCTACTCGCTGAGTCACAGGAGCCACCCCCCAAATTCGTATCTTGATGGTAAGGAGGTGGGGCCTTTGGGAGGTAATTAGTATTAGTTGAGGTCAGTAGCCTGGCACTCAAGGCCTGTCCTTACCCTACATTGGCCCAAATCTGCCTTGTTCTTTTATTTCACATCAGCGTCCTACACCAACCATTCTCTCTAGCCAAATTGTTTTAATTCTCTGCCAAGCAAACACACCATCAGGATGGGGCCCCCAGGATGGGATTAGTGGTTTTTTATTTGCATTCTTTTTATTATGGGTTAATATAAAAGCATATATGGCTAGGTTACATTATTTTACATTTGTAAGGTAAAGTCCAAAGTCAGAGTTGTAGTTATGTCCTTCACCCAGGAAGTGTGTCATATAACCCTATATTGTACAGTACAAGTGGGAACTAATCAAACCCCCTGTTTTTACCCCCTTCTTAAATTTGTGCATTTCTCTCCTGTAGGTCTATAGTTGTTGATTTATTATTTTCAGATTAGTACTGAGTACATGAGATGGTTGCTTTTCCATTCTTGAGATACTTAGGTGAATGTGGTTTTTAAGGAGAAGATGAGAATCCTGAGCTGACACTGTTAACCTCCTGGCCACGTGATGCCCTCCATCATGTTACAATGCAGCAAAAAGGCCCTCACCTAATGCTAGCACCATACTCTGGAACTTCTAAGCCAGGTTCATGAACTAAATAAACCTCTTTTCTTTTTTATGAAATTAATTGGTATTTATTTATTTTTTTAGAGACAGAGTCTTACTCTGTCATCTAGTCCAGAGTACAGTGGCATGACCACAGCTCACTGTAGCTTTGAAGTCCTGAGGTCAAGTCAGCCTCCTGCCTCAGCCTCCTAAGAAGCAAATTTCTTTCTTTATAAATCAGCCAGTCTTAGGTATTCTACTACAACAACAGAAAAAGACGAAGACAGCACCAATGAACTCTCTGTGCATATCTTCTTGATGTTCCATCAACATCTCAAACTACTATGTTTTCTGTCAAAAGTTTTACCTTCTCCTCTCTGTCTACATCCCCGCAATGCCCAGAATTCAGCTTGTTCATAATTTCCTCAAATAATTCTAAATATAATCTTTACTTTCCATTATTGCTGCTATTCATCCCTTAGTCCCCAGTGCCCTACTGGCCCCTCTGACTCCACTCTGTCCCTGACACGGAGCTATCTGCCCCTACTTGGCTCATTGCTTTCCCATGTCATTCCCTCGGTCAAAATAACAACAACAAAAAAAGCCCTATTATTTCTCTAATCTAAAAATGCAAAATCAAGTCTCCATAGCCTGGCATTCAAGGCCTGTCCCCACTTCAAATTAGTCCAAATCTGTCTTATTCTTTTATTTCACACCACTGTCCTACACCAAGCATCCTCTCCAGCCAAATTGTTTCATTTTTCTGCCAAGCATACACATCAAACCATGATCATTTCATCCCCAAATTGGTGTCCATATCTTTCCTTCCCATTAAATGCTCTACCCCCAAATCTCCAAATTATTCTTATCCTTCAAAATTGAAGCCTCATCTCCTCCTGATGCCTTCCTTTACCAAATGAGCCCGTACTAAATCTAAACTCATTTCTCTAGTGTCTATCATAGTAGTTCATAAACTTGACCTTAATAATGAACTATCTGAAATATTTTCTTAAAAAATGTAATAGTTTCCTAGGCCCTACTATTGAACTTCTAACTCAGTAGAAGCTTCCAAGTAATTCTTATGTACTTGCCTTTTTATTTAAAATATTCATATAGAGACTTATGGTCTGTCTGTGATGGGGTAGATAATATCAGACTTACCCCTACCATCTATAAACTGTTTAAAGGCATTGAACAACAATCAACATAGACCAATGATCCTTGAGGAGGGAAAACATATAATTTAAGTTCCATATTCATCCCAGATTTCTCCCTGAGAGTGGAGCAGAGAAACAGGAGCTGAGAAGAGAACTGCAACAGTCTTGAGAGATGTAAAAATGGGTTAGAGTTCAGGGCTGGTATATACGTTCTATATCTGTGCTATCCACAAGGGTTGCTACTCCACATGTGTGCCTACTGAGCACTTGAAATATGGCAAGTGAGACTGAGAAATTGAGTTTAAATTTTGTTTTTAATTAATTTAAATCGAAGTTAATTAGCAGATGTGGCTAGTGATACCAGATTGGATAGTGTAGGTAGAAGGCAAATATAATTAGAGTTCCAGAGGAAAGGACACCATAAACTCCAAGGAAGCTTCTTCTAGAGTAGTATATTGGGTGTTGATTCTCCACCATCCATTCACCCCAGATCATTTGTTCAAAGCAATCATGCTAATTTCACTCCCCTTGTTATTTACTGGTGCAGGGGTAAGCAGGACTTAGTATGAAGCAATGAAGTTGAGAGGACATTTGCTTTGGACTTCTGGTAAAGAGAAGCCAATGTCTGTCTCTCCCTCCCTTTCTCCCCACCCCCATTCTCTGGCTGAACCGCTGACGCATGCTGCCCTGTTACCTCTGGCAGCCATGACGTAACTACGAGGGACAGCAGTTTTCAGACAAAGCTCTCAGCAGAACAGTGAGATCTTAGCAGAGCAGCTAGAGAGAAAGACCCTGGGTGTCTGGTGAGAGGCTTATAATGATTCATCAATTTTGAAGCTCTTGTTGCCTCTGAATGCCTACTTAAAATGTTAAATAATATATTTCCTTGATATTTAAGCCAGTTTTAGTCCACTTTTGTTTCTTTTCAACAGTCATGTGATCATGATGTTTAATATGATATTTTATCACACAGCACTCTCTGTATTCCAGATGTTGTACTACTAACTGGTCATAAAAGGTCAAGGTCACAGTCCAGTGAGGGAGACAGATGCATTTAATATTCTGTTGATTTTAATAAAATGTAAAAAGTACTACAAAAGGCCTTCACTATAAGCTGACATCAGGGGAGGACCTGTTCCAATATGGCCGAGGGAAGGCTAGAAAAAGCATGGATGACTTCCAGAAAGTGGCAATATCTGAACAACACTTGAAAGGCAACAGGATTTGATCAACTGAAAAGATGTAGATCGAAAGGGCATCTAAATGAGAGGAAATAGCTTGAGCAAAAGCCAAAGTTAAAAATCACATACAAGTAGTGAGAGGTAGTAAGAAGGGATGATAAGAAATAGGGAGGGACCAAGACATAAAGGGGCAAAAGACGCAAGGCAAAGAAACTGGGCCTTCATTTAGCGGCAGTGGGGAACCACTGAAGGGGAGTGATAAACTCAGATTTGCTTTTGACCCAGAACTGAGTGTCCATACTGAGACCCTCCCAGATACACATTCCAAACCAGCCTTCATCTCACAAAACAAAATCAACTAGCATACTGTAGATTTCTCATCAACTGATGGTCTCTGTCTCCACTTCCTCTTCTTCCTCCCCCACTTTTTTCTTACAAATCCTTTAATGTCTGGGTCACAGAAGACAAAGACAATCAGATGAGAATACATGCAAGGTGCTGAGCATGGAGTATGATGCATAGGAGATGCAGAATGCATACTACTTCCTTTCCACTTCTCCTGGGCTGGCAGTCACAAAAAGTAACTGCTTTCTGATTACAGAAACTCAGGCTGCAAAACTTCATGCTATAATCACACACTGCTGGCTCAGCACCCTTAGCTCAGTGGTTAGGGAGCCAGCCACATACACTGGGGCTGGCAGGTTCCAACCTGGCCTGGGCCTACTAAGCAACAATGACAACAACAACAAGAAAAAACCCAAACAGCCTGGCATTATGGCACGTGCCTATAGTCCCAGCTACTTGGGAGGCTGAGGCAAGAGAATTGCTTAAGCCCAAGAGTTTGAGGTTGCTATCAGCTGTTAACGCCACGGCATTCTACCAAGGGTGATATGGTGAGACTTTGTCTCAAAAAAAAAAAAAAAAAATTCACACACTGTTCTTGACAGATAAGTCGCAGCTCAGCTCGCCTGAAGAAGCACATGCTCAATGCGAAGCCTTAAAAGGCTACTCTCCTCACTCTAGCCTTCCGCATGCTAAGTGATGTAACAAAGTCTCATCAAGCCCATTATTAATATAAATTTGTAGCCTGTTTTCCTGGATAGACTTCATTCCCTATGGCACTGACAACCTGTGTATTAGCCCCCCTTGTGGGAAAGGAATGGTCATCCAGGAGCCAGTTCAGTCAAGCAGATAAAAAAACAGGACCAACTATGCCAGGAGTCACCCCCAGATAGCCCTGTGCTCCTGAATGGCCAAATTCCTTCCATCTGAACCATAAATGCTGATAAAATATTTTCAGGAACAGGGTAAGGGAATGTATTTCACTCACTTCCCAAAATGTAGAACTGAAGGAGGCCAAATCCTATTTCATCCAAGCTGAGAAAATAGTGCCCAACTTTATCCCAGAGCTAAATTTAGACATAAACTGAGTTCTGGCCTTTGGAAAGTTAATTTAGATGAGCTAATGGTTGTTCCTGGCATACAGGATATGCTTTAAAAATGGTAACTATTATTGTTACTGCAGTAACACAAAAATGGAGTGTATGTTGGATAATCTTACCCAGTTCTCCCACATGTCTTAAAAACAGCTGCGCAAATCACTTGGGCTAAGGAGGAAGCAGCTCTCCCTTCCGGCGTCCCTCTCTGAGAGAAAGAAGCAGCCTCCTTTTGGGAACCGTTCTCTGGAGAAGAAGACCACTAACTAGCTATGCTGGTCTGTGCTAGGCAGGCCTCTCCTGGCCCCCTCCTTTTTCCCTTCTCCCCTCTTCCAGCAGCAGCCTCAGCAGTGGCTCCTGGGCAGGGGAGTGGTCATGTCAGGAGCCAGGCTCAGCAGATCAACAAGGAGATGCTTGGTCATCTTCTCACTTCAGAGCCATAGTGTATCCCTGCAGGGTTGAGGAAGAACCTACTGAATGAAGAGCCCAGTTACTCCAAAGCTGTAACAGGACTAAGGTGAATTCCCATGTTCAGATAGTGCCTGTCATCCATAAGGGTAGGGCAGCACTACAATTACCTCATGTGTAGTAATGTTTTTAGTGCCCTTCATCATCCCTTCGCTCTCTTTTCTGTATCTTAAATCAAATTCCAGATTCCATTTAGTCATTCATCCTTCTTCCAAAATGTCTCTGGGATTTGTCTTCACTCCTGTCTGCTGCCATCATCCTAATATGAAGGTCATCCAGCTTCATTCACCACCAGCTCCCATTTTCTTTACTAGAGTGTCTCCAGGGTTTGCCCCTTTCCTTCCTTTCTACCCCACTTGGATTAGTATAAAAGGACCAGAACTGGTTTCCTGCCTCCAAACCACTCTCTTCATTCTAAGATAAACTTGCTACCACTGTAGTTTTCAACAGCGAGGGTGTCAGAGTGGCTTTCCTTAAACCCACTCAGCAGCAGGTGGTGCTCTTGTGCCAGCTCAGAGACTCTCAAAAGTTTTCGTGCCATCAGGCAGCCCCGTGAGTATAGACTGTGCACGGCTCAGTGTTTATTTGGCACTATGTGTCTCTGGGGAACACAGTTATCAAAGACACTGCCCTGACCTCCAGAAACTAGCAATATAAATGGGAAATGAGGTCTTTGAGCGTCTGCCTATAATACTAGATGGCATGGAAAAGGGACAATACAAGAGGGGATACATAAGAGCTGCACGAAGATGCTCAGGGGAGAGAAAGACCTTGAACAGGGAAGAGTAGGGAGAGGTGCATCTGAGCCAGACCATCAGCTGTGGTTTTAAAAGGCAGCAGCAGTGGAATGGGCATTCCCAGTGGGAGGGGTATTGGCAGCAACACAAGAGTAAAGAAGCTCGGATGGTGCAAAGCACAGAAGAGGATGCCCTGAGTGATGGGAGCTAACTGCCCAAGTCCAGGCTCACCTGCCATTCTAGGTCCTTCTGGTTTGTGCCTCCTCTTGTCACCTCATGACAAGGTCAGACCTCTAGGGAAATCTCTTAAAGATGGACAAGAACCCTAAGGTAGGACCAACTGGCCCACCCAATCTGCATGGAGGAAACCAAACCCTCCTTCTTTTCTACCCAGGAAGGTCACATCACAGGGCATGACTTCTCTGCACGTCAACAGTCGTCCCTATAGGAGGATTTTTCTTATACTAGAAAAGGCTAAGTTTCTTTGTCAAACTTCTTTTTACTATTGAAATGAGTATTTCACTAAATCAAAAGTACATTTAGAGTCCACTAAAAGGCATAATACAAGGCAAAGACAAGGTTTAAGGTAAAAAAAGATGAAAAGGCTTACTAAGGAAGAGGCTGGAGGTGAACAAAAGAGTGAGATTTCACGGGGGCCATGGGGATGGAGGGCCCAGAGGGAAAACCCTTCTGAGAATCTAGCTAAGACTGATTTCTTCCATGGGAACTAATGTTCCTTTGTGTGACCACAGGTTTTCTGACTCTAAGACCATGAGGCTTTGGCTCTACTTGAAAATGACTGCAGGCAAGGGACACAGGAATGGGACTGGAACAGTAGATACCCTTGAATTGGGCTTTTCTCTGAGGAACAATGAGTAACTACTGACCTTGGCACCAGAAACCTCTAACTCAATACTTTTATAGTGGAAACGTTTCTCTATGCTCACCTCTGAGAAGACATTCTCCTGTACTTACATGTAAGATATTGTCTCCCTCTACTCAGGTTAGACCATCATTCTCTGGATAGGCAGACTCTTGGAGTATTAGACTGGCTAACACGAGCTACAAAAGACAAGTGCACCTGCACGCTTTACACCATGGGAGCACAGCTGGGGAAATGTTCACTCAGGGTTGGGATCAGGGAGAGGAAGAGTGAGTGAAGGCATGGCAGCCTCTGTGGGCAGGATAGGTTCTGGGAATGTTTCCAGCCCAGTGGACTCTCTTTTTCTCACTTGTGCAAGTGGGACCAAGAGCTTCAGACTCCTCCCAGATCCCCTCTCATATGTGATAAACTGGTCCCAGGAAAGCTTCATTGAAGAGTTTCAAGCCACATCAAATGAAAATAGGCTAAAAGAACTCACAGGACTTCATCTGGAGCAGAAAACATGGGGGAGGCTCACAAGGACTGTTCCCAAGTCATGGAAGGCTGCCCTCTGGGGACAGGAAAAGACTAGTTTTAGGAGACTCCAGTGGGTAGAGCTGGGACTGCAGGGTAGAAGTTCCAGGAAGGCAGACTCTGGCCCACTGTAAGGACTTTCTAACAGTTGGGGCTACAGAATAGTAGAACTGGCTGCCTCACTCAGCTGTGGCTTCCTCAACCCTAGAAATGCTCAATGGAGTCTAGGAAAACACACATCAGTCAGAGAGGCTGGAAGAGAGTTCTGTCATAGATAAGGGATTGGATTTGAATCAAAGGTTCTAGGATTCGCAGATGCTCCTGGCAGGGCCTGAACTATTCATTAGAATCTAGTTTTTCCTATGGTCCCCTGGTTATTGCACATCCTTCTGCCCTTCTTCTGTACTCTAGACTCCTGGAAACTGACACGGCATAGTCACAGCCCACCTGCACTCCTCCCTGTGGAGCCTGTGCTCACGCCACACTGGGCCGCAGGCATTCTCAGAACCCAGCCTGCAAGTGGAGGCTGCCAGGCCTTCGCTCACACTCTTTCCTCTCCCTGCATCCCAACCCCGAGTAAAGGTTTCCCCGACTATGCTCCCATAGCATTGATAGATACCTCCATGAACTGACCTATACCATGGCCACTTGTTTGCTGGTGCCCTCTGTTCTGAGGTAGCGAGGCCTGACTCATCATCTAATTGCCCATCCCTAGCACAGTATTAGGCACCTATTAACTTGGCTTATCTTCAGTAACAGTGCTCTAAGATACTGCTTCGATGTCCTTTTCCTCCTGCTAATTGCAGACCCCTGTCAAATGACTGATAGGTTCCTCCTCCAGGCTCCTTCCTTGTTTTCCAGCCACAAGGTGCCTACCACACCCCCATAGTCCACTGCCACATGCTTTCTGCTCTGGTGTCCTTCCTGGGGATACAGCTGTACTCCCCAAAATGCCCCACAAGAGAGCCTACCGGGCCTCTCTCCACTGCTGATCCCACACACCCACTACGGCCAGCGCAAGGCTACCTCCACACACCTTCCAACTGCTAAGCACTTTGGGTTCCAGCCATATGGACACTTTATGTGCATTTCCTTAGTTCATATAATAATTCTAAGGCTTATATCAAATATATATTTTAGAGACAAGGAAATCAATGTTCAAACTGGCCATAGTCACTCAGCTGGTGAGTGGCCAAGCAGAGATTCAAGCCATGGCTCCCCAACGCCAAAGTCGGGGCTCTCTCGTCCCCCACCAGAGGCCTGAACCACACATGAAGCTTCTCCTTGACCCTGACCAAGGAAGCAGGAATGCCAAAGGAAGGCAAGCAAGAGCTCAGAAAGAGTAGATGCTCAAAGAAAGGGGTGGGGGTAAGGAAAGGCCCAGGAGACCCAGGGCAGGGACTAGAAAGGCCATAAGTGGGTCAGGAAGTAGAAGAAGAGAGGAATTGGGCAGAAGAAGAAAATGAGTTCTTTAGAGTAAAATGCCTAGAAAGAAACTTTAGAAAAACTCTCCAGTCCAAACAGAGACTCAATTTGTTTTTCTTATAAATTAGACCTATATGTCCATCATTCTTCAAAAAGGATACCTAAGACTTTTCCCCACTTCTCCGCTGGGGTGGAGCTGACATGTTTTCTTTTTTCTTTGACCACTTCCATGCTGTCTCTCACATACACACCGGACACACACCCCGCCAAGCCCACCCCCTCCCAGCCCAGAAAGCAAGAGAGAACTTGTATCTTAACTCACACCAGGTTCCACCCACTGATGTGGTTAATGTTTTTAAGCCATCTTTTTCTTTTTTTACTTTTTTTTTGTTTGAGACAGAGTCTCACTATGTCGCCTTCAGTAGAATGTCTTGGTGTCACAGATCATGGCAACCTCAAACTCTTGGGCTTAAGCAATTCTCTTGCCTCAGTCTCCCAAGTAGCTGGGTCTACAGGCACCTGCCACAACACCTGGCTTTTTTGTTGTTGTTGTTGCAGTTGTCATTGTTGTTTAATCAGCCCAGATCAGGTTCAAACCCAGCCTCAGTGTATGTGGCCAGCACTGTAACCACTGTGCTTTGGGTGCTGAGCCTAAACCATCTTTTTCTTACAGGTATGTAGAACTACATCACTGCTAGACCTGGTCTGCCCTACACTCCCTACTCTATTCCCTACCCAGTGCCCAGCATACAGAGACAGTCCCCAAGTACAGAGACAGTCCCCAGCACCAAGCAGAGGACCTGGCACATAGTGGACACTCAATGTCTGTTGATGAATGAATGGGTCAGTGAACATTTCTCAGTTGCTGCCCTGTGCCTCACATGCACATGTTCTATCTCTGACCAGACCTTCCTTCCATATCTCACCTAAACTGCCACAGACAGAATCAGTGTGACAAACTGCATTCTGGAGAGCACTGTTAACACAGTGCCTGCATTCTCAGTTCCAAGGGGTCCCTATGGGGTCCACAGTTCTATGGAGTCTATTCATAAGCAATGGCCACATAGGCAGACTTCACATGCAATTGGTTCAGACCTCAGCACCTTCCAGACCTCTCAACAGGATTGTGGGAGGGGGCCCAGCCACCCAGAGGCAAGAATTCCTCCCCATTCCTTCCCTCTGTTCTCCACAACCACATTCCCCATACTGGCCTGTTAATCTCAGGACACAAATAGGGCTGAAAAGGCAAGACAAGGAGAAAAAGAGGGAGAAAGGATATAAAAGGGAGAAAAATAGCTTTAGGAGAAAACACACACATGCAGCCTACGGAACACTGTGACTTGGATTATTTTTGGAATCTAATGTTTCTAATGTTCAAGGGGAGGAAATGAGAAAAAGAAAGTAGAGATTCCCAGGACCAGCAGGCTGGAAATAAAACAGGACACTGTGTTCTGTGTCAGGGGGCGGGACGCAGACACACTTCCTTGCTCTGAGCCCAGTCAACAGGAGGTGGATGGGTTTGGTGGTTTAGGTCTCAGTAGGAGAGGGGAGGGCAGGAACAAGAGGGCACAAAGCCTTTCTCCAAAATAAGCAGGAAATTACAACTACCCAGTAAAGACCTTGCCCTTCTGGCCACTCCAGAGGTTGCAGCTCTTTGAAGCCTCCCTCCCAACATGAAGGGCTCAGGCAACTGAATCACACAGAGACCAGGCATGCCCTTCTAGAGACCTGTCTGGTACTTATCCTTTTACCACAGCAGGGGTGATGACACATGTCAGCTGACTCCTGCTCTCCATTCTGCCCCCAGCTCTTCTAGGCACTTCCTGGGTTTCTGGCCCATGCTGCCTGCAGGGCAAGGAGTCTCCACAAGAGGTGTATGTTTGCTGGTGTGTCGTATGTGTATGCATGCTGGTGTGTGTGGTGTGCATATATGTATGTAGATGAGGGTATATTTGCTAGTGTCCGTGTTGGGGGACAGCACTCCTCTCACAGCAGAAGGCCTACTACCTTCCAATGCTACTCACCTGGCTCTGTCCCTGGCAATCCTCTCAACCTTACAAGTCTGTTCTCCAATTTATAAAATGATGTTCCTATATGTGCCCGCGGGGGCCACCTCATGAGGTATGTGGAAGACTCAGATGATAAGCCACTGACTAGATGATTTTGGGTGGGTCTCTACTCTGGGTCAAAGTTTTCTATGTAAAAGGAGGGGCTGGACCAGAAAATCTCTAAGGTCATGGGTGTGAGAACACTTTGAAAAAGTGTTCAGAAAGTATGATGCATTATAATCACTACAAAGGCATCTGACATTGACAAATGACTGTAGAGTCGCGTATACTGCTGATTCATGGGGATTGAGGTTTGGGAAAGAAAAGAGACAGTGGGCCAGAGTCCAGCATGGAAGCAGCAGCAGCAGTGGAATTTCTCTACAATGGTCTCCTTAGTTCTGGTCACTCTAGGAAGGATGAGACTTTGGATCCTGCTTTAGACTCTGGGGAGTGATCAGAACTGTTTATACCTTGAAGGGACAGGGCAGGAAATAGCAGTGGACACTTTGCTTGGTGACAGGGATTCCTGGGGATGTCCTGAAAAGGTAATGTGCCTGGCAGAACATACAAACCTCAAAACCACAATAAGCACGCAGCTCTGAGTGAGGTGGCTTGCTACCTGCCACGATGCCCTGCACCCAGTGGTGCCCCTTATATGTATTTTCACTGTGATTAGCATCAAAGCAGCATTATTTTGTTTGCATAGACTTCCAAGAATATAAAAATGCTTAGAGGTATGTTTTAGATGGATAGTAGGAAGAATTTCTGGCCCCATGTTTGAAAAGGAATTAGACAAATACATTCTTCCTATAATGCAAAGCAGAATGTGACAAGAGTCGCAGATGTTGAAGTGGTATGGGGAGAGGTGATCACATGAGGAAGAATCAATTTCCTCTGTGGCTGCTTCAAGGACAGATGCTGTTTCTCCAGAGACCTTTCCCTGTGGGTATGACTCCAGTGTGACCTGCGTTCTCCTCTCTTGTGCCTTGCCTTGGGGCACAGCAAAGCCTGGTGATCTGTGGACCCCCATGAATCTATATCACAAATTCCAACTTCTCTCAAAAACCAATTCTTAATTTTGTCCCATTAGGGGTGATTGAAAATGATTTGAAGTAAGTTCATTTGGAAGACAGCATCAGTGACATTGTGTGGTCTCAGTAAGCACCAATGACTGAGGAGTAAATCATGACTGAAATAGCACAGGGAGAAGGAAGGGAAGCCAACGTCCAGGGAGCAGGTATGCTGGGCCAGGCATCAGGCCAGGCACTGCTGCTGTATACGTCACCCCATTTTGTTCTTGTAATGACCCCAAGAAGCAGCGTGTCTTTTTAAGCAGGAAAAAACTCAAGAGATTGGTTTCATTTGCTCAGAAAAATTTCTTCTTTTTCATAATTACCCAAGGCAACAATACTGAAAGAGAAGAACCTATTATACCTATGTAGGGGAGAATGAATAGCAAAAAAGCCTAAGTTGTTATAAAATTGCCGAACTTTAGCTATAAAAGGACTTAGATGTTTACTTAGTGCAGCAAGTCTCAAAGGAGGAAGAATGGCAGGCACATTTGGACTGGGGTGGGGAGCTTTCTCAAATCACTCTGGAGATTCTGATGCATCTCCTTACAAGTTCATTCTCCAGCATCACCACCTCCATCCACTACTGCCACAACTACCATGACCATGTGCAGGGCCACCCTACTTCTGCTGAAAGATATTTTCATGAAGTGCAAGTGTTAGGCACAAGACCAGTGCACTGTGGAGGCAGAGAAGTCCAAAGACACTGGGCTAGAGCAAATTCTTCGTCTTTGTTTTGTTGGAAACATAATTGGGTTCAGAGATTAAAGATGTGCCTAAGGTGTCATGACTGATAAGCGGCATCCCAGGACAGATCCTAAGCCCTACTCATCACAGCTCCACCTCAGCACAGACATGGCACCCAGAGATGAACAGAATTTCATCACACAAGAATGAATATCCAGAAAAGGCACTTAACAACTGGGATGTCTAGGGGAAACTTTCCCACAGGTGGCACAGTAAGGGCAGATGTGGGTAGCCACTGAGGCCACAGTCCCCTATGAGCATCTAGAACAAATCAGAGCTGGGTTAGATGCCTTGGCCCCCAAAATATCCTCTCCAGCTGGTGATAAAGATCTTGTCTTGGGCATTTTCCAAACATACATTTATTTACATATGAAAAAATACAATGTGCTGCATTAACCAGTAACAGACATGATTTCAATACTTGAAGCCCTGGTGTACAGTTTGTTCGCTGTTGGGGATTCTCCCACAGGAAAAAGGAATACCCTCCTCCTTTCCAGAATAGCTTTGGGCAAGTCTAGAAAATGGACTTCCTAGGTAGACATCAATCGAGACTCCTTTATGCAGAAAGAGCAGATAAGGATTTCTCAGTTAAGTCTGGTTATGCACTGGAGCTTTTCTAAGCACTGCTCTTCCTTACAAAGACCGGAGGACTGTGGGGCTTCCCCAGATCAGCAGCCAGATGATGTGGCAGTTTTAGCACTGTTTGATACTTATCATTGTCATCAGCACACAGATTGGCATTGTGATGTCATAATGGCTGTCATCAGATGACAAGGCCAAGATTTCTACAGAGTCAGTCAGAGAGGTATAGATTATGACTGCCAGGTTCCTTCCTATTCTATGAGGCACCCAGGAATGAAGGGAGGTGGGAAGAACCCCGCTCTGAGCAGCACCCACCCTTCTCTTTTCTGAAGGCACATCTATAAGGAGTCTACGTAATGACCTTTAGTATGTTTCCAGCATTCAGCCTCCTATGGGGAAAAGGCCCATTTGTTCTCTTTGGTAATAGGATGTGTTTGCAGGGCAGACACCTTCATCACATGGGGTCCTGCAGCTGGAGGGGCAGCCAGCTGTGAAACAGGACTGCACAGAGAGAGCCATAATTTGAACAAGGCTAATGGGGAGTGACCCAGCCTGTGTTCTGTGGACACAGTGGAAGACAGACCCATTAGTTATAGACCAGAGAGCACTGGGGGCTGGAGCAGTGGTTTATCTTCTAACATCGGATATTGTTGAATCATCTCTGAATTACCCTGTGCATTCACAAATTGCTCATTAAGATTTTTCTGTCATTTCTCAGCTACAGTCATCTCTCCTCCCTGAAACTCTCCAAGCACAGAGGCTGTGCCTAGGACAGTACAGGCCACACAGCAGACATTTAATAAGTAAGAGTTTATGCAAAGGAAAACCTGGAAACTTTTAGAGTGCAGCTATGTCCATTACCTTGATCATGGTGATAGTATTACAGATATATTCACATGCCCAAACCCATCAGATCGTACACATTAAATATGTGCAGTTTATCAATTATATCTCAATATATATTTTAAAAATATAATTAAATGAATATGAATAAATGAAAAAATAAATGAAATGAAATTGTGTACCCACCTGCTTTATTAGAGGGTGGGCTGCTATAGGACAGAAATTCAGGCCTACACATCTTTATCTATGTGCCTTGCCTGAGGCTCCTGACACCTGCTCAATATTCATTATCAAATAAATGAATGACCTGCTTTATAAATTATCTGTGGAGCAGAGTCCCTCCTCCCCAGATGTCTAACTGGGAGAGAGCATGGCTCCTGCCACCACCTCCCAGATGGGTAATGCAAGGGATCTTCACAAGGGCCAGGGGAGAGGGTATGAGGCAGCTTCACCTCCAAGATGAGTTCGTAAATAAGGAGTATAATCCCGTTTTCAAGCCTCAGGGAACACGCACTCACTCCAGAGGGCCAGTGGGGAGTCTCTGCACCCACCCCTTTCTACAAAAATAGAAGCTAAGCAATTGTCAGAATCCTCTGATTGCCAAGAGCTTCCCAGATCTGGAATTAAAGGCCTCCCCCGACAACCTCCTACCAGAAGGGAGGCCCAGACTGGGCTCAGGCAGCAGCTCCTTCCTCATACTTTGTTTGGCCACAGATCTACACATGACTCCCTCTCTAAAGCATCACCCTCCTCCCCCTTTCAAAAACACCAAATAAGTCCAAAGCTGAGCTATTTAAAACAGAGCTACATAGAGATCTTTAATTAAACTTAAAGCAACTGAAAAGGACAGTTTTTCTCTCCCTCCCCATAACCAGTACATTTTCAGTAGCAGTTGGGTCAAGCTTGAGCAGCATTTTCACCAGTGACTCAACATCAAAACATTCCTGGGCTGCCCTCTTCCCATAGTTTCACTCCCTCTGTTTTATTTTTAATAGTCTCTCCCCACCCTCCAAACACCCGCACGTGCACGCTCACACGCCCACGCTTCTTTTTAAGGTATGAGCATACCACATGACAAGGATTCTAAACTTAGAGTTTGTAGACAGAATTTAGGGATCATGTGCTTGGATGAGGGGGATCCTATGTTTTTATTTTCACTAACCTCTCACTGAAACATAGCATTCCCTTCTATTGTGAACATAACATAATGTTAGCAATACTGGTATCTTTGACACCAAGAGAAAAAAAACACATTTTCATATTGCACCAAGGATGTTGCCCTGAAACATCATTTATCCCCATCACTACTTTAAGTTTATGGTAATTATTAGACTTCAAGTAGATATCATTATTTAGCATGTTGATAAAGAAGTATAATATGGGCCAGATGCAGTGGATCACACCTATAATCCCAGCATTCTGGGAAGCTGAGGCAAGAGGATCCCTTGAGCTCAGGAATTCAAGACCACCCTAAGCAAGAGTGAGACCCTGTCTCTACTAAAACCAGAAAAATTAGCCAGGCATCATGGCACACTTCTGTAGTTCTAGCTACTCAGGAGGCAGGAGGATCACCTGAGCCAAGGATTTTGAGGTTTCTGTGAGCTATGACACCTCTGCACTATAGCTGGGGTGACAGAGAAAGCCTCTGTTTCAAAAAAAAAGGGAAAGTACGATATGGTATTATTAATTTTTTTTTTCTTTTGAGACAGAGTCTCACATTGTCGCCCTGGGTAGAGTGCCATGGTGTCACAGCTCATAGCAACCTCAAACTCTTGGGCTTAAGCAATTCTCTTGCCTCAGCCTCCCAAGTAGCTGGGACTACAGGCATCCATCACAATGCCTGGCTATTTTTAGGTTGTAGTTGTCATTGTTGTTTGGTGGTCCTGGGCTGGATTCGAACCTGCCAGCTCTGGTGTATGTGGCTGGTGCCCTAGCCGCTTGAGCTACAGGCACAGAGCCAAATTTTTTAAATGCAATAACTGTATTTCAATAATTGTTTTCTAAGCCTATATGTATTTTTGTACATTTACAATTATTATTCTGAGAAGGGGTCCATAGGTTTCTCCAGGGCATAGAAAGGCTAAAAGCCACTGTTGTAGAGTAAGCACTAGAAATAAGATTTGAGATCTCTGGGTCATTGAAGCACGGGCCAGAGGGCTACAGATTAACAGATCATGTTCAATAGTAGCGGAAGGCAGGTCCTGGGAGCAGGGGAATAGCAGGGTTATTGGGTAAGAGTTTGGTGGGCTTTGAAGACAGACTGAAATATTAGTCCTGTCTAACCAACAGTATGACCTTGGATAAGCCACTATACCTCTCTGAGTTTCCATTTCCTCAAGTGTCAAATAGGAATAATTAGTAGAGATGCACTATTCAAGTCTTGTGACCATGAAGTAAGATATGTGTGGCAGTACTTACTGCCAATTGAATGGAACTTGGCTGTCCCTAGAAGGGCAGCCTCCTATACCTAGGGCCTTCTAGGCTAAGGTATGTTGCTTGTGCTCCCAAGTAGCTGGGACTACAGGCATCCGCCACAATGCCTGGCTGTTTTTAGGTTGTAGTTGTCATTGTTGTTTGGTGGTGGCTTGTTTTGTTTTTGAAACAAGCCCTACCTTCACTTTATACAGGCTTCCCATAACTTTGCATTTCAGAGAAACTGTGAAGAGCCCCAAAACATACTCAGGCAGACATCCCTGCTTCCCCTTCCCCTTGCTCACTGAAACTGGCACTCCAGGGCAGGATATAAAGCAGATTTCCTGGCCCAGAGCAGAAAAGATTTCAAGGAAAAAGGTCATGTTTCAAATCTTTCCAATACCTGCAAAAGGAGACAAAGTATCTGTCTCTGGCTTCACAATACCGCTGACTCCTGACCTGGGCGTTGCACCACTTGGTGAGCAGGAGTTCTGTGGTCCACGCTGCCCTGCCCAGAGTGGGCAGGCCAGGGTCAGACCCAGGTCTCCAGGCCTGGAACACCTTCACAAGGCTCTTCCAAAAACTTGATTAAAGGCTGTTCAAACCCTGTTAGAGATATGTGTTCTTTAAAAACTACATCTATTGATTTTCTTTTGACTATAAAAGACTGGAAAATACAGGAAATTTAGAGAAATTTACATCAATCATAAACCTAGCTCCTAGAAATCAAACTATCATAAGAATATTGTGGCAAATATTCTTCCAGTTATACATAAATCGGGATCATACTCATACAGAGAGTTTTACATCTGATTTAACCAGTGAAAAGTACTTGGGAGACCTTTTCAGGGCAGGCTGAAAATCACTACATTAGATGCTGCTTATAAAAGTCACGAGTTACTGAGAGATACCATTGCATTCTTAAGAATAGTATGCATTTAAATGTAACTAACCCCCAGAAAAGTGATGACAGCCCTTTTTTACTCTTCTTACAATGCATAGAAGAGTAAGCTCTCTTCTTGCTTCTCTTTAGCTTGAAGAGAATCTAGAGAAGATATTTTTGTGCCCTTGGCAAAGAAGCACTCTACGCCATTTTTATTTTTTTACATTCTCATATCTTACTTTTCACCTGATAAGGGGAAAGCTTTGAAAATTCACTCCTGGAAGTTTGGTGTATTACTTGAAAAAGTGTTCGGCAGCTGAGGAGAAACCTCCAGAACAGAAAGAAACAGGTCTCACTACGTCAACCTTGGTAAAGTGCCATTGCATCACAGCTCACAGCAACCTCAAACTCTTGGGCTTAAACGATTCTCTTGCGTCAGTTGCCCAAGTAGTTGGGACTATAGGCACCTGCCACAATGCCTGTCTATTTTTTGTTGTTTTGTTACAGTTGTCATATGACAAGAAGAGTCCTAGACATGGAAACAGAAAAAAACTGAATTCAGATGTCAGCTCTGACATTGTAGATCCAAGATCAGAGAACGTCATTTTCCCTGAATGTCAAGAGAGACACTATCACGCAACTCGTAAGGATACGAGGATTGTGCAGATTAAATAAGACTCCCCATGTGAAAGTGGTTTATCAATAACAAAATACATTCTGGGGTAGTAATCACTGATTAATGAGATAGTGGCTCTAACAGTATTGCTGTTTTTGTTGCTTAGCTGACTTGAACTACTTCATTGTAGGCACATAGAGTGGCATCTAACAGTAGGTAAAAGCATGAAATCTGGAGCCAGACTGTACTTTACTAGCTTGGCGAATTATCTAACCTCTTGGTTTCTTCATTAATAAAACAAGATGATAATAGTACACCTACATCAGGCGTAGGTAGTACACCAACAGTACCATGCACCTAATAAATTCTACATAAGGGTGAGCTTTAAAAACAGTCAGTGATCAATGGTCAAATATGGCCAAATATGTGTACACAATTGAAATAAGCCTTACCAGACAAAACTTATAGGCATTTTTTTTTTGAGACAGGTCTCACTACGTCACCCTTGGTAGAGTGCCATGGCATCACAGCTCACAGCAACCTCAAACTCTTGGGCTTAAGCGATTGTCTTGCCTCAGTTGCCCAAGTAGTTGGGACTATAGGCACCTGCCACAATGCCTGTCTATTTTTGGTTGTTTTGTTACAGTTGTCATTGTTGTCTATCTGGCCCAGGCTGGGGATTTGAACCTGCCAGCCTTGGTGTATGTGGCCAGCACCCTACCCACTGAGCTACGGGTGCCACCCTGTAGGTATGTTTTTTTTTTTAAGTAGTCAGAAAGCCGGATTAGCAACCTCTATCAGTCTCCATAAAAATTAAGCTCCCTCCAACCCATTCCAGTTTGGGCTGTTCCCTTCCTACCTTCTCAGCATCCTGCTCAAAGAGCCGCAGCTGAAAGCACTGGTCCAGCTTGAGCTTGCGCACATGCCACATCTGATGTAGGTGCTGCCGGGTGGAGTGCAGCTTGTCCAGGAGACTAGTAATCTTGGGCACCAGGCTCTGGAAGTCAGCACTGCCTGGGATGCAGTTGCGCCCTGAGAAGCCATCGCTGCAGCGGATACACTGCAGCAGCCGCTGTCCTTCCCGATCCAGCTCCTCCACAGGGGCCTTCAGCACCTTTTTCTTGAGCTGCGTGTGCTCATCAATGAGCCGCCGAGAGCCCTCCACATCCACGGGGAACTCTTTCCGGGCCAGCATCTCCTGCAGGTCCTCGAGGCGTGAGAGCAGGTGCACGGCACTGTTGAAGAACTCCTCCAGGGAGAGCCGCAGCTCAATCCACTCATCGTGATTATAGTCCAGGGAGCCGTCAAACTCCTCTGTCAGCTGGGAGGGGTCCACCAGTTTCGTGAGGCCCTCCACAGACACCATGCTCGTCTAGAAGGGGAAGACACAGAAAGGGAGACTCAGTGATAATGCAGAGAAGACCAGGGCAGAAATAGGCAGGTGAAGGGAAAGGTAAGGGGAAAGGACAAGAGAAGTCTACACAATAATGACCACAGCCTGCCTAGGAAAGGGGGAAAGGGAACCCATGGGGCCACTGGTTGGGAGTCACAAAACCAGCTGTGGTCAGCAGTTCCTACGGACTGCTGATTATTAAAACAAACCTCTCCACCCACCCAACATTTGCCACCCAAGGGGAATTGCCTTTATATTCCTGCACCCCTCATCTTCCCTCCTACCCACTGTACATCTACCACAACAGGACTTTAGAACCTAAAAGCAGAAGCTGGCAGAAAAACTGGCCCAGCACCTGTGGGTCAGTTTTCTACAGTCTGAAACCAAAGCCCATGGATCTAGGGTATTATCATGGTTGGATTAAACAATGTGGGCTAACATTTGGGCTGCAAGCATTTCACAGTATCTATCTGCTCCAGGCTGGGCTCTCTGGTTTAGCAGATGCCCTGCCATGGTACCATGAACAGAATTGGGGCTAGGCAATAGGAAGTCAGAAGTGAGGTCCCTATAAGCTCTTGGAAAACAGTGGAGAATGTCTGTCTCCAAGAAGTAGAGTGTCTCCAAGAACCAACCATGCAGGCAATCATCCCAACATCTTTCCCTTCCTAATAGGGCTTCAGGCTTCTCTTCTTTCTAATGAAGAATGAGAGGCTATCAAAGAAATATCTGGGTTTGGGTCCCAGTCCTATACTGTGACCCAGGGCAAACTATTTAAGTTTATATTTCTCAGTCGCCACCTCTACATAATGGAGATAATAATTTCTCTCTCATGAGGCTTGAGGGGATTAAATAGGTCAATGTGTGTAAAGCACAGGGGGTGCCCAGCATGGAGCACATACTCAGTCCCTATTAGTTAGTGCTCACCATGATGATCTAAAGGCTGCACCTTACTTGAAACCTTAAAAGCAATTTGTCTTTCTGTTTCTTGCTACTCTTATCCAATATCCCTGTGTTCCCCTCCTAAAACACAGGAAGCTGCTGTCATAGGCAGTAGGGCTGATCTGAAACAGTTGTTCTCAAACTTAACTGCTCATTAGAATACATTGGGAAGTTTACAAAAACAGCAATGCTCAAACCCCACCCCTAGAAATTCTGATAAAATTGGTCTGGGCACGGGGAGTTTTAAAGCCCCCCTGTTGATTCTAATTCAGAGCTTTAGAGTTACAAACTCCTGCTAACCTACAGCCTTGCCACTCAAAGCATGGCCCTTGAAGCATTGGCGTCACCTGGGAACTTGTTAGAAATGCAGAACCTCAGGCCCTCCTCCAGACCTACTGAGTCAGAATCTGCATTTGCAAGCTCCCCAGAGAGGACTTGTGTTCTTAAACTATAAGAAGCCCTATTCTAGAGCATTTTGCCCTTCAAATTTGGCTTAAAGTTTACCACTTCCAGAAAGTCCTCCGTGATTATACTCACCAATTATTCATTAAGCATGTGCTACTGAACAAGCCTATACTCTCATCCTTACATCATTGGTCTCTCTGGTCTGCAGTAGGTATTAAATCTGCTGTTTTTAAGATACTGCTTTATGAATATTCTTTTGACTTGGAGGCCCCCAGTTATCTCTGTTGAATGTCTTATTTAGGAAACAGAGATAAGCTTGCTCAACTTGGGAGTGAAAGTGGGTGCAAGGAGATGGGATGTGCAGGCCAGTTATGCTGATGCAGAAGTTTCAAGACTTATTCAGATTCTTTTCAGTCACTTGAGCTTATACATTTATAGGCTATTGTCACTGCTTCTGTATAAACAAACCAAAAATATAAAAAGCACTTCTGTTTTGATACCAAGCCTAATTTACTGTGTTATTTACACATAGTGAGAACTGCCTCAATCAAGTGGTCAGGTGGTTTGTGCTCAAATCGCACCCTACTGGGGCCACTCTACTACTCACAGGCACTCCTGGCCCTGGGGGACAAAAGTCTACAATGAGAAGCTGCCGAAAGATTAAAAGAAGCTCTGCCTTTTCAATACACACACACATATACACGGTTCATCCCCCTGCAGATGGGGACCAGAATTCTAAGAAAGGGAACAGCTCAAATTTGGCTGAAACAAAGATGCCTAAATCATTGATTTAATGTGATGTGTTGTCATTAAAATTTCTCAAGGGACACGTAAGCCCTCTGGAAAATTTACTTAAAAAACAACTTGTTCTCCCTGACTATAAAAGCAGTACATTATCCTTGAAGGAAAACAGAAAACTATAAAGAAAACAAAAATCACTTTTGGAAGGATGTTTGGAGAATACTTATATTTCTAAAAACTGACCTGCCATTTGATCCTATAATTCCTTTACTAGGTATATATCCAGAAGACCAGAAATCATATTATAACAAAGACATCTATACCAGAATGTTCATTGCAGCCCAATTCATAATTGCCAAGTCATGGAAGAAGCCCAAGTGCCCATCAACCCACAAATGGATTAATACATTGTGGTACTTGTATACCATGGAATATTACGCAGCCTTAAAGAAAGATGGAGACTTTACCTCTTTCATGTTTACATGGATGGAGCTGGAACATATTCTTCTTAGCAAAGTATCTCAAGAATGGAAGAAGTAGTATCCAATGTACTCAGCCTTACAATGAAGCTAATTTATAGCTTTCATAAGAAAGCTATAACCCAATTATAATGCAAGAATATGGTTAAAGGGGTAAGGGTGGGGAGCAGAGGGGGGAGGATGGGTGGAGGGAGAGTAATTGGTGGGACTACACCTATGTTGCATCTTAGAAGGGTACAGGTGAAACTTACTAGATGTAGAATATAAATGTCTTAACACAGTAACTAAGAAAATGCCGTGAAGGCTATGTTAACCAGTTTGATGAAAATATTTCAAATTGTGTATAAAACCAGCACATTGTATCCCATGATTGCATTAATGTACACGGCTATGATTTAATAATAATAATAATAAAAGATGTACTAGAAAGAGACTATGGTAGAAAGTTAAGTCGCATGGGTCATCAGGACAATGTCACAAAATACAGAGTTAGTGCCACAGTATAATATAATTATAATATAATTCTGATTGCCACTGACCCCAATCCGAAGTAATGGGATAAGGAAAATTCATACAAGATTTAAAGATACTCTCTAACCTATAAATACCACATTAGAGCAAGGAGAACTTGACCAGAAAAAAAAATTCCAGGATACCATTAATTCCATCTTTTCGGTTATTTCTACCATGCTAAGATGTTCTGCTAATTACACCAGTGACTTTTAAAGGCTTCCTAAGTTAGGGAAGCAGGTGGCTGTCTATGTGCTTGAGCAAACTACTTTCCCTCTAAAGACACTGCTGTGAAGGGAACTGTCCCTTGTAGTAATGTTCTGATTCTGGTTGCAAGATCGGATTCGTGAACTGCTGATTTAACCCAGGTACCACTGTGGCTAATGCAAATACGGGCACACTTTATTTGGAGTCCCCCCCGATTTTGGTAGATAGAATTGTGAGAGTTCTCTCTCCTCCTGGGTTGTAAGAAGGTAAGCTACAGCTGTGGGTGAAGGAATACCCTGGCCTGGAAATTAATGTGAACTCACAGAGGAGAGGAGCGGGTGGGAGGAAAGGGAGAAAGAAAGAGGGAGAAAAAGAGGAGGGGAGAACGATAAGGAGTAAGAATAGAAAAGGATGGAGACAGGGATGCCAAAGCGAGGTCCATCCTTGCCCTTCCGTGGTCTCACTTTCTATACACATAAAATCCCCCCTTTTCTTTTTTTTTTTTTGCAGTTTTTGGCCAGGGCTGGGTTTGAACCCAGCACCTCCGGCATATGGGACTGGTGCCCTACTCCTTTGAGCCACAGGCACCATCCAAAAATCCCCCCCTTTTCTTTCCATCTTCTTCTTTATTACAATGACCAACTCAAGTTATGCAAGAAAACTTGTTCATTACTAGGCAAAATTCTTATTTCCATGTCTGTATCAAGGGCAATGCTATAATAAGTGAAATCAACACATACTGATGGAGACAGGAAGAAGGGAAAGGAAGTGTGGCTTGTGACAAAGGAAAGCTATGCCAGAAATGAGGACACAAAACAGCTCCTTGGAAAATAAAGACCAAAATGCAAATATCCAAGCAATTAAAAGTATAAAATAAAAGTACATAGATGCGTTGTTAGGAAGCGTAAGACTAGGTGTTGAGCAAGGGATGCTGAAAATAAATATTGTAGGAGTACAGAAGTGAGAAACAGTCAGGGTAGGGAACAATAGGCCATTTGAAGTATTTGTAATTCTACTTGAGGTTCTTCTCACACTGGTAGGGACTGGATGGTGAGGTTCTTCTCACGGTCTTCACCACCTACACCCTCATCTCCTCTCGGCTTCCCAGGGTTCTCTACACATTCCTGGACAACCTGATAGAAATCAGCCTCAGCTTCCTGGGCACATGTCGGCGTGCCACCTCCATGAGGGCTCTTGGTTTAATGCTTCGCCATCTTGAAATTTGTGTACAAGAGACCCATATTTTCATTTGACACTGTTTCTCAGAAATTACACATTGGTGTTTCACTAAAGAAAGGAATAAAACCATTCTACAAAGAATTTGGACCCATGGTCTTGGCTTTTCAGAGCAGCCTGGTTATCATTTATCAACAGGCAGAACAGATTTTGGAAGTCAAAGGGCAAATCTGCCCTCCCTTGTCTGCCACGTGTTTCTCCCCAGCCCTTTCTTAAAAGCCAGTGACTTAAAAAGATGGGAAGTCTCCAGTGAGGAGCGCTCAGAATGTGTCAATTCACAGCATTGTCAAAATCAAAGGAAGCTCACCCAGCCTGAAGCCTGAGTCCAACAGCCCATGGCATATTTCTAGGACATGAAGCACAGGGTGAAGTCAAAAGAAAAAAAAAAAAAGGGTCTGGCTGATTTTTTGGAAATACTTAGAGAGTGAAGAAAAGCTCATTCTGCGCATGTCCAATGCACAACACACCATCAAATAGGGGGTTGTTGACAGCGGTATCTAGAAACACAACTGTGTTGTGGAGCAGCGCTAGACAGGCGTGAGGTTGTTTAGGGAGCTGTGTCTGAATCCGTCAGTTTCAGCGTCCCCTCGGAGGCGCCGTCTCACCTGCTCATGCTCTGGTGCATGGCAGCAGAAGAGAGCTACAAGGAGGGTGTCCCCCTACGTCCTTGTCCTGGATCTGCACAGGCTACGCCGGACGTGACTCAGCCATTCTTGCCCTGTGAAGTCCTTGCTTCCCCAACAGGCATTAGAGCAGCTACTCCAAAGTGACAGGGTCACACATCCCACCTTGCTGATGCCTAGATCACACCACCACCAGTCTCATTGAGGACTCCCCTTCCAGATAAGAGGTCTACAATCAAGTTCACAAACTTGCCATCGTGTGCTCACATTGGCAGCACTGCACAACCAGCTGGGTAAGGCTGATTGGTAACATGACCCTGGGCATGAGTGTCTCACCGCCGGGCTCCTGTTGATGCGAGCAGTGCCTTGCTGTGTGGCATTCATTATTGGTGCGTGTTTTCATGTGCTATACAATAACTCTGATGGCCATTCCAGAAAAAGAGTTCTGAAACTGCTTTGCAGGTTGAACTAGAAGCTGACCTCAGTGCGCAGCTTCCCAAGGGGAGGACTTGGAAGGTGACCCTAGTGATATTGAGCAAGGACGGATGGAACACTGTAGGATGAGCTGGAGAACTTAACTGTCAGACCTTATATGATACAAATAATTGTGCAAGGTGACATTCTCCTCTTTCCACTTTGAACCTTAGTGTGAATGAGTGTTGACCCTTTTCTAGGGAAACACATTTAGATTGGTGAGAAAGGAAGCCATGTGGAAACCCAGGGTGGGGCATTAAGGGAGGAGATGTGTTAAGGTTAAAAAACAAAATGTTTACAGTTTTCCAAACTGAGCCAAGCTTTTTGTTAAAAAGTCACTTAATATATGACTAAATCTGAAGGAAAAGAATAATAATTCAAATATTTCTTTCTTTTTTTTTTTTCTGAGACAGAGTCTTACCATGTCACCCTTGGTAGAGCACTATGGCATCATAGCTCACAGCAATCTCCAACTCTTGGGCATAAGGGATTCTCTTGCCTCAGTCTCCCAAGTAGCTGGGACTATAGGTGCCTGACACGGTACCCGGCTATTTTGTTTGTTGTTATTGTTGCAGCTGGCCCGGGCCAGCTTTGAACCTGCCACCCTTGGCATATGTGGCTGGCATCATAACCACTGTGCTATAGGTACCAGGCCCAAATATGTCTATTTCTAAGCAATGATTTCTTATACCTGAGTGCATGGATGTTTAACTAAAATCTCATGTGTTAACTCCTACTGATGGATTTGGTGGTAGAATAAGCTCAGTATCTTCAGAGTGGGTGTTTAAAGGGTTTCCTTCTGTTCAAAATGCTCTATTTTTCTTACCACTATTTCCACAGAGGCAGAGGCTTAATCTCTTCTGGGGACAGACCTATGGAGTCTAGCCGATTATCTGGAGGAGTGAGCATAAGTCTGGAATATTCTACACGCCCAGTAATTGTCAGCAATTCATTTCACCTGATTGAATTAAGCATCAGAATTGACTCACAAGTGAAAACTAGGTGGACAGCTTGGTGCCCAAAGCTCAGTGAGTAGGGTGCTGGCCACATACACCGAAGGTGGTGGCTAACAGCCTGGCCCGGGCCTGCTAAACAACGACAACTGCAACCAAAAAAACAGCCGAGTACTGTAGTGGGCGCCTGTAGGCTCAGCTACTTGGGAGGCTGAGGCAAGAGACTAACTTAAGCCCAAGAGTTTGAGGTTGCTGTGAGCTGTGATGCCATATCACTCTATTGAGGGTGACACAGTGAGACTCTGTCTCAAAAAAAAGAAAGAAAAGAAAAGAAACCAGGCGGATGATTATGATTTTGTATGTAAGCAGATCAGAATGAAGACCATAGCAGAAAACAGTGGAACTTTGTGGTAGAGATGAACAAAATTCCTCAGGACGTAAATATTCTAACAATCTAAAGCAACTGCCCAACTTTATTTTTTCCTCAGCTACACATCCGAAGGCTAAGAGTTGTCTCGGGCCATACATGAAATACACAAACACTAACTAAAAGATGATTAGTACAAAGAAAGTCTGTGTGGGTAGTGCCTATGGCTCAGTGGATGGGGCACAGGCCCCATGTACAGAGGGCGGCGGGTTCAAACCCAGCCCTGGCCAAATTGCAACAACAACAAAAAAATAGCTGGGCATTGTGGCGGGCACCTGTGGTCCCAGCTGCTTGAGAAGCTGAGGCAAGAGAATCGCCTAGGCCCAGGAGTTGGAGGTTGCTGTGAGCTGTGACACCACAGCACTCTACCAAGGGAAACATAGTGAGATTCTGCCTCAAAAAAAGAAAGAAAAAGAAAAGAAACCAGGCAGATGATTATGGTTTTGTATGTAAGTAGACCAAAATGAAGACCATCGCAGAAAACAGTGGAATTTTGTGGTAGAGATGAACAAAATTCCTCAGGATGTAAATTTTCTAACAATTTAAAGCAGGGGTGCCCAACCTTATTTTTTCCTCAGCTACACATTCGAAGGCTAAGAGTTGCCTTGGGCCACACATAAAATACACAAACACTAACTAAAAACTGATTAGTAAAAAGAAAGTCTGTGCTGGCAGTGCCTGTGGCTCAGTGGGTGGGGCGCTGGCCCCATGTACCGAGGGTGGCAGGTTCAAACCTGGCCCCGGCCAAACTGCAACAACAAAAAAATAGCTGGGCGTTGTGGAGGGCACCTGTGGTCCCAGCTGCTTGGGAGGCTGAGGCTGAGGCCAGAGAATCGCCTAAGCCCAGGAGTTGGAGGTTGCTGTGAGCTCTGTGACACCACAGCACTCTGCCGAGGGTGATAAAATGAGACTCTGTCTCTACGAAAAAAAGAAAGTCTGTGCATACTTTTCACAGTATCTGACATCACAGATAAGCCAAAAAAGTTCTCACAAAATCAGTATGCAGCCTACGGGCTACAGGTTGGACACCCCTGAAATTCCAAAGCAAAGGCATTAGTAGGGATGTCAGGAAGTTACTAATTGCTATTAGAGTTTGCTTTGTGTGTAGATAGTGTTTTGTGTTCATTCTCCCACTAGATGCAGCTGTTCGGGGATGCTGCCCTGGGAGGGCTAGCTTTCCTCATGACCTAATATTTAATAGAGCTCTAGGATTTCATAATCACACAGACTTCAGTTCACATTCTTAAGAGAAGAAATTACCCTTTATTCCTTGAGAAGATTTATTTTAGGAAATGTGACACATTTCTTTTAGAATCTTGAAAGCTCTTTTAAAAAATACTGATCACCTGTGTTTTTGGGTGACATCTGGGTGAAATTTTAATGTGAACAGTAAATAGACAGTGTCCCGAGGATTGAGCAAAACCAACAACTCTTTCTCTTACCTTTACAGTCTCTGCTGTCTGTGTTTTGAGGCAAGTGAGTTTAGCATTCCATAAGAGCAGTTCCTATATGATCTTACCTGGTATGCTTTCGTGTCAAAGGTCACCCCAGTTATTCTCTGTAGTATCACTACTCTGACTCTTCTTACTCAAACTCCAAAATTTCACCAAATGTCAGCACCCTTTTCAAATTGCTACCCCAGGTGGAGAGCAATCTAATTTTTCATTCAGGCTACAAAAGTTAGTCATCTAATTTTTTATTCAGGCTATAAAAGTTGGATACAAAAATCTGGTATGACACCAGATTTAAAATGTCTCAAGAATGGAAAAAAAAAGTATCCAATGTATTCAATACTATTATGAAGCCAATATATTACACATTCATATGAATGATAAAATACAAAGACAGTCCAGAAATAAAGAGGGGAAAAGAGGGGTGGAGGAGGTATTTGGATCTCACCTAGTGTGCACAGTGCAAGGGTACATTTCAAAACAACTAAGAGTATATTATAAATGTTGTACCACAAAAATAAGTGAGGTGATGGTTATGTTAATTAGTTTGATTGAAGCATTCCACAGTGTATGTCAATTCATCACATCATACCCCATAAATATATACGGTTATGATTTAATAAAAATTACATTTAAAAAAGAATAGCATTGATCAATTTGAGAAAAATCGATATCAGTAGTAGATACAATAGAAAGGCTTGCTCAACCCCCTATTCTAACTTCCTAAAAGGGTTAGAGGCTTTTGCCTCTATTGCAGATAAACTATACTTCACAAAGAAAAAAAATGAGATTGAGCGAATGAAAACACCTACCTTTCTTGTAGAATAAGTTTGTTCTCCTTCTTCCATGAGTCTCTGAAGTCGGAGCTGAATTCGTGCCAGATACTGAAGAAGGCATTTGGGGACACCTCCTTCTCTCCAAGTTTTGGTTTCATGAAGAAATAGGCTACGGTTTCCAAAAAGCTGTCAAATCACACACACACAAACATAAAAGCTATGATTACTTTCCAATATGGGGGATTCTTCACCATCCAAATACTGATTTCATTCATGTGCTATTATTATGATGAAGGGAACTCAGGCACCAACCCTGGTTCTCTTAGGGTTTCGTGTTAGAGTTTTGGATACAAATAGTAGCAGCTAACAAGAATCCTCCATAACTCTATTTGGTCTAATTTCATTTTCAAAATTAATCACTATGTATCCGACATAATCATGTGCCCCATACGTCAAGAAGATTAGACGTTTTGGAAGTGGTGGGCCTTTTTTTTTTTTTTTTTTTTAATAAACTCTAAACAAAGGAAAGTTCAACAGGTGTCCTCAAACTAATATGTATTCTATATTTATATTCTATTGCCTATATATTATATGTCTTTCTACATTGATGGTAAGAAAACAGTAAGAGTCCCAGGAGACACCAACAGTCTCCACTCAGGCTTGGTACTATCAAGAGTAGAGACCGAGGTGGCGGCCAGCAATGGGACAGCAGACTGCTCAAGGTCAGGAGATGCCACTGAGAGGCTGCTTCATGTTACCGCTGCATGGAGCACAGAAGCATTTCAAGGTCATTTGCCAGAGAATGCAAAACTTGTAAATGGTAGGTTTCTGACTTAACCCGGGTCTTCTAGTCCCCTGGGCAGTGTCTTGAAAAGAACCCCAACCAAAGGAGTTGATAATACCACAGTGAGGGAACCCGAAGTGAAAGGGTTAGAGAGGGCGCAAAGAGTAAACAAACACTCTTGAATAAACGCCCCTTGAATAAACACCCCTTGCCTTTTTTTTCTCACCTTGGCCTAGGGCCAACATTATTATTTCTGCTATATAAAAACTCCAGTCTGATTTACCCCGAGTAGAAATTTCTAAGGCAACTTGACTTTGCCCAATGATTTAAAATATTTGTATATAGACACAATGCCTGGACCCATCTGTTTACACATATCTCTGTGTGTAGTCAGCCTATCCGGTAGCTGATTTCAAATCCCTACCACGAAAAACACGGGCATTAAAAAAAAATGAGATCTTTAGGGTGAGTTTGCTCAGAAAGCAAAGGAAACTGAGCATCCCACCTAAAAACCAACCCCTGACTATGGGTTGTCAGTGTGTGACAACCTGCTTTGTTTTTAAATGTGGCTATGGTTGTCTCTTGGGATACCAGCTTTTTGGTTCCAGAGAAAGATGACAAGACTGATTTCATCAAATGCGTGGCAGGAATTGTATTTTTCTCTCTACTTGGAGGAATGACACAGCACAATCTCTTACTGCTGAGAAAAAAGGCTGTGAAGCGAATACGGTATGTGAGAAGTTGGTGGCCACGGGTATTAGGAATGTGTTGATGGAGTGAGGATTGTGTGAAGAAGAGATGGCGGAGAGCACAGGTGGTCAAAGGCGTACCTGAGTCGAATTTCATCAAAATGGATAAATTACACACATATGTCCCTCATGGTAAAATGGGTCATTTTCCCCATATGTCTAAGAGTATTTGATGGGCTGAAATTAGGTCTCAATCTTTGACTCCCAATTTATTATTTTTCATCATTTCTCTGGTCTTTGTACTTTATCAACTTGTTACCAAGCAAGCTGTTCTGCTTGGGTACCCACATCTAACATGTGACACCGGTTCATCCATTCACCTGTCTTAGAACATTTCAAAAGTTTTAACATGAGTTTGTGTGATAGGATTTAGAATGAGAAGACATCAAATCTTGACTCTGTAACTGGCTACCTGAGGAAACCATTTAACATCATGGTGGGCCAGCCTTTTCATATGTAAAATAGCCATCACCATAAACAACAGTTAAGAAGTCTAGTGGGTACTGAATTGCCAAAGTATTTGTTGACTGTTTTAATGCAAAACAAATTTATTTTATTTACATACTTTTATTTTACATTTACTTCTATTTTTATTTATTGTTTAATTTTATTTGTATTTATTCTATTTTATTTTTATTAAGTCATATATACATAAATCACGATCAGTTTATATTTTTAGAGACAAGTTCTATGTTGGCTAGGCTGGTCTTAAACTCCTGGCTTCCAGTGATCCTTTGACTCAGCCTCCCTAGTAGATAAGATTAAAGGTGTCAATCACCATAAGGGGCTCAAATTTATTTTATATATTATCTTAAGTTACAAAGCACATACATATATTTTATATTGCATATTGAGAAATAGAAATATATATTTCCTAAAAATTTTCTCTAAATGATAATTAGTTGAGGCTGATTACATACATTCACCTGGTCATGTTCCCTGAAGATGTTTATTAGTTACTCATATGCACAAAGTCTTCCAATACTAGTAATACTTATTCCAATTAGTAAATAATTTTTTCTTGGCTCTGTCTCAAATTATCCACACACTGTTAGGCAGGCAACCTAACTTCTGAGCCTCAGTTTCTTCATCTGTCAGTGGAGAAAATGCCTGCTATTCAAGGTTTTCATGAAGATTAAATGAAAAGTACATTGCAAGTCATATAATATAATAGTAATATACATACATGTTAACCTTATAAGCAGCAAGAAGTTTTCTCTAAAAACGCTCCATGCAAAACCTTTATGATCTGTGATTAGTTCCTAAATGTTGATTTAAAGTCAAGTGTGAGCCTGATTAACAGCATGAGTCTCAAGAAAAAGATAATTATGTTGGTAGCAATTTCTTTGGAGGTAGTCATGATGAAGGAACCAGTGTCACTTGAGATTGTGCCGTGGACTGTCCAGAAGATTTGCCTGAGGATTATGAGAGCTGCCTCAACTGCACTCAATCACTCCACTCCCTAGAATAAAGTATTAGCAACACTCAAGAAACAACCAAGCAAGTAACAGGGCAATAATTTCCATAGTTTATCAAGGTACTTTATGGGTTTGGCATTTTGGGTTATGTTATCTTTCCCAGCATCAGGTAGCCTTCAACTAATTCTAACCTGTATAACATGAAAGACACATTTAGGTGGCGGGTGGTAGGAATAGGTTCCATCCTTCTGGAATTATCTCCCTTATCTAAATCTGAAACTAGGAGGGTCCCATCCACTGTACAGCAATACAGGGTCACTAAAGAGGACAGATGCCTAGCTGGCACCTTCCTCACTACACAGGCTCTATTGTATGAGACTCCCTCAAAATGACCCTGGCACAGGAAAAGCAAGTGGTAAAAAGAAGTGCAGTTATAAGACAAGAAAATGCAGTTGTCACAGTGAGAGAGAACCCTGCACATCAGGAACCATCAAGAACCCCATGGTCTGGATTCTTAAACTGCCCTCCCTGGACAAGGCTGGTACTACACTTCTTCTGCTACAAACCCCAGATGGCACAAATATACGTCTCTGCTAGGGTCCCAAAGTCGAAAGAAGCAAGAGGAGAATTCCCCTAAAAGCAGAGATCCCTCGAAATTATAAACAGGCATTTCCAAAGGGTTGGGCCAATCTGAGAACTACACTTCATACTGGAAGGGGTTGTACACACTCCTACAGCATGGAAGAAAAGAAAGGGCCTAGCAACTTCTGAAAGGGCAAGGAGCAGCTTGGACTGGATGAACGTTTAGTAGACTTCCAAGAGAAACTTCCTTTTAGGGCAAAGCTCTGCATGGAGAGAAAATGCTGAGAGGAGAATTCAAATTGTGCAGGATAAACTCAGGAACATAGGAAATAACGAATGTAGGTAAAATACATTTGTCATGGTGCCGAAGCAACAAAAAAGGCAGCTCTATGTCAGTGAAGCTGGAAAAGCGATGCTCATGCATCCACGCCTCTGTTACATTCGGTAAAACAAATTCCACGTGAAAAGGAAGAAGAGAAAAAATATTGCCAGGGAAAAAGCTTTGCCTTTAAAAAACTCAGTATAGCAAAGTTGTGATGGGTCTATTTATTATCAAATAGACCTCAACATAAAGAATGTTACCATGGTGCCATTTCATAGTGATAAAAGCATCCGGATCATAAAGCAGACGTCACAATCCTCAATGTACATGTAACTAACCAAGTTTCAAAATTCAATAAGCAAAACAAGGCAGAACCAAAAGGAAAAAGAGATAAAGCCAGAATCAAATCGGATATTTTAACACCTCATTCATAGTAATGGAGAGAACTAGGTAAAAATTATCACTAAGTATCGAGAACATTTGAATATTGTTATCAATGAATCTAATTAGTGGTGTAAAAACCATATAATCAGTGGTAGGATATACAAACACTCATGCAAGCACTCATCAACCCACACCAAAAGCAAGCCATGAAACACTTCTCAATAAATTTCAGAGGGCTGAAATTATCCAGAGCATGCTTCCTGAGCATAGTGATATCAAATTATGAGAGGACAAAAATAATAGATAGGAAGCTTCCAATTTGGAAATTAATCTATGATAAATAACCCATGGGTCAAAAAAAATCCTAAACAAAATTTCAAACTGAATAAAAATGAAGACATAAAATATCAAAATGTGTGGGATGTTGATAACACAGTACTTAGAAATTTGAAGCTTTAAAATGTCTATGGGAGTAAGAAAGGTACAAATAAGGAAGCTGCTGTTGTATCTCTTGCCTGTAGTCCCTGCTGTTTGGGAGGCTGAGGCAGGAGGATGGCTTAAGCTCAGGAGTTTGACACCAGCTGGGCAAATGTTCTCTATTCTAATCTCCAACCTCATGTTCCAGCAGCCTCTGTTCTCTGACCTATGGGATTAAAGAATCCTAAATGCTTTTAAAAATCATACTAAATGCTTTTAAAAAAAATTATTTTTAGAGATGGGGTCTTGCTATTTTGCCGAGACAGGATTTTAATTCCTGGGTTTAAGGCACAAAAACCACAACCCATAAAATTAAAAAATTGATGACTTCAACTTCATCCAGATAAAAATTCTTTTCAGTAGCACATACCATTAAGGAAATGAAAAGGCATGCCACAAGAGAAAATATTCTCAATGTGTAATCTGAAAAAGGATATACTCAGAATACATAAGATTCTTGGAGAGAAACCTCAGAAAAATACTTTAACAGATAGTAAACCCATAAAGATGTTTTCATTATTCATCAAGGAAATATGAATTTAGAACACAATAAGATGCTATTCCACATGCATAAGTGCTGGCTTAAATAAAAAAGACTGATGTGTAATAACACGGTGAAACAGAATTGAAATTCTCATCAGTGTTTGTAAGAGTGTAAAATAGTAAACTACTTTGGAGAAATGTCTGATAATTCTTATATATGTATCATATGACTCAGAAAATCTACCCCTAAATATCAACTCCAAGAAAAATAAAGACATGTGTGCACAAAAAGACTTGTGCAAATACTTTCACAGAAGCTCTGTTTAATGTTAATAATAACAGAAAAGTGGAAACAAACGCAAATGTCTATCAGTGGGAAAATGGATATACTGGGATCTACAAATACAATGGGATGCTACTTAGAAAATAAAAAGGAAGAAATTGCTGATATAGTAACAATATGTATGAATCTCCAAAACAATATAAGTGAAAAAAGAAAAATTCAAAATTACGCCCTATGATTCCATTTGAATGAAATATGAGCACACACAGATTAATCTATGTTGTCAAAAATGAAAAGCATGATTGTGTCTTCAAAGAGGTATATTAAAAAAAGAGGTATAGATTTCAAAAACAAACTCTATTAAATCCGTTTTGGTAGTTAGGCACACTTAAGGTATGTGCATTTTAATTGTATGCAAATTATGCCTCAATTAATCAAGAAAGAAAAAAAGAAATTAACAAAAACAAAGAGAAAAGGAAGTGAGGAAGAGGGAACAACAAGGAGATGAAAAGAAGAAATAAAGGAGATTGTAATTGACTCCTAGACAAATTTATTAAAAGAAAAACTAGTAGCAAATATTGGCTCTGCAGAGTAATGCCAGGAAGATATATATATATATATATGAAACTGAAGGGAACTGTTGTGTAATATTTTAAAACATGCTGAAGTATATTAAGACAATTATAAAGGCTATGAATAAAATTCAAAATTAGAAAAACTGAGAAATGAAGTGAGAGATTTATTAAAGAACTTGAAATTTTATTTTATTTTTTTATTTTTACTTATTATTTATTTATTTTTGAGATAGAATCTCACTTTGTTGCCCTTGGTAGAGTGCTGTAGTGTCACAGCTCACAGTAACCTCAAACTCTTGGGCTCAAGTGATCCTTTTGGTTCAGCTTCCTAAGTACCTGGGACTATAGGTGCCTACTACAATATCTGGCTATATTTTAGAGACACAGTCTTACTCTGGCTCAGGCTGGTCTTGAACCTGTGAGCTCAGGCAATCCACCTGCTTCGGCTCCTAGAGTGCTAGGATTATCCCTGCCACCATCCCCTGTCTATTTATTTATTTATTTTTTTGAGACAGAGTCTCACTTTGCCTCCCTGGGTAGAGTGCTGTGGTGTCATAGCTCACAGCAACCTCAAACTCTTGGGCTTTAAGTGATTTTCTTGTCTCAGCCTCTCAAGTAGCTGGGACTACAGGTCCCCACCATAACACCCCCTATTTTTAGAGACAGGATCTCACTATTGATCAGGCTGATCTCGAACCTGTAAACTCAGGCAATACACCTGTAAGTCTCAGACTCCCAGAGTGCTAGGATTATAGGCGTGAGCCATCACACCTGGCTTAGAACTTGAAATTTTAAATGATAATTTTACACCTAAAACTTGAACTACAAGAGTTAAATACAACCCATGCTCTCTGAATAAAACTAGGAATAAACTAACGAAAGTTTTAAAAAGAAAAAGAGATTTGAGTGAAAGTTACAAGTATAGAAGATGAGAAATACCTACATGTGAAAAAGCTCCCAAAGCAATGGGAACTGAACGCATGTTATTAAAAAATATGATTTAATATTTCCGTTAGATAGAAGTAACCTCACGAGACCTATTATACAACATGGAGATTATAGTTAATATCAATGTCTTATATTCTTGTAACTTGGTGAGAGTGGATTTTAAGTATTCTTATCACAAAAAAGATAAACAGATGAGGTAATGCATGTGCTAATTAGCTCAATTTAGTCATTCTACAATGTATACATCTTTCAAAAAATGTCATACATGGGAAATACATGTAATTTTTATGTCAGTTAAAAACAAATTAAAAAATATGGCTCAATGTTTTCTGAAATGAAAAATAAATGTGAAACTGCATATTGAAAGGGCAGACCAATAGCCAATGGTGAAAATTATTCTAGTAAAAACTCCTGTATTTAAAAAGAAATAAAGAAAAAGAAAACAATCTTTTAGTTATCACGCATAAAGACCAAGTTCCTTACAGAAAAGAGAATCTTGCGATCATGAATCATTTAGACCTCCACACGCCACGTCAGAGGACAGTAGTGTGACATATTTAAGACAGTAGAGACAGAAAGTGTGAGCCAAGTACTTAATATCCAACTGAACAGACTTACAAATATAAAGGACACAGGAAAACTGTTTTCAGTATGAAAGAACTCAAGGAATATTGTTCTTATAAATAATTATCAAGAAAACTACTAGAGAATGAGCTCCAAAAAAAAATAAATATTAAGGGCGGTGCCTGTGGCTCAATGGAGTAGGGCGCCGGCCCCATATGCCGGAGGTGAGGGGTTCAAACCCAGCCCCAGCCAAAAACTGCAGAAAAAAATAAATAAATAAATGGCAGAAGAGATACTGACAGAAATACAAACAAATCAGGACACTAAGCAAGGGGAAGGAAACAGAATGTGGGATCTTACAGTAAGAACTCTGCCCTGGATTTGAACCGTAAGTACCAGTGATACGGGGTTCCCCCTTCAGGGCTGGACAGTGACCTCATATTTTCTAGGCCTGGGTGAGGTCAGCTCGTCCCATTAAGAGCACGTGTAGGGAGAATAAGATGAAGTCGGTCAGGTTAGGGCCGACATGACACAGCTGGCCTGGTGGGTTCAGGTCCTGCGTGACCTCTAGCTGGGGTCCCCCATCCTTCTTGTTTTGCACATTAGCTCCCACCCTAAAGATGCCCATCTTGAATAGTTTAGGGAGATTGATTTAGGAAACTGACTTTTGAATTGGAAATGTTGTAATAGGGGTCACTGAGTTATGCTGTATTATATCAATAAGAGTTAATGTAGTCTTTGCTTTGAATCTTTATGTATAACATTGTGATTTTAGAAATGGAAGAACAGAACAGGCTTGGACAAGCGACTCTCACTGTTCTCCAGACTCGCCCTTGTACCCCCATCTCTGCATATGGCCTGACAGTGACAGCTGGACCCTCTTCCTTCACAAACATCATCATGAGTCCCATCTCTGGGCACCACGAGGCCCTTTCCAGGCCACATTCAAGCAGCCCCATGGGGTTCTGGGCAGCTCCTCCCGAAGTAGGGAACATAGACTCTAATGCCTGACCAAGAACTGCAAGGACCACATCCCTGAGCTAATTTTAGGATTCTTTTTGCCCTCAGACCTCTGGCCAATTGTGACATACTTCCCCCACCCCCCATGGGAAAAGCAGCATTTAACTCCCTAGACTGAGACACAGGGGCCTTCCCGCTTGGGTTCCCCCCTCCGCTGCCACCAGAGGTTCTGCTGTCCTTTCCTTCTCTATTCCTTTCTCTGCCAATAAACTCTATTCTGTTGCTTATCCACGTGGCCAGTGGCTTCATTGTCCGAATCTCTGAGATCAATGACTTGGAGGAGAGAAATTCTGCGAATACTAGTATGAAGTAACAATATATTTTAATTCTAGCTCTGCCCACTAAAAAGTCTAGTCATAATAGTTATCCAATTACAAAACCAATCTAATAATCCAAATTGGGATCTTTAAAGACTATTTCAAGTAACAGATCCAGAACTGCTTGGAGACATGGGTCAATTCAGGCATGGGGAAAGAAAATGTACAAAAATGAGCGTGGAGTTCTTACCAAGATAAGCAAGGGAGGTCATGTCAAAAGAACTCAAAGTGAACTTAAAGGTGGAGCATTCTGTACATCAGTAACAATAATAACTGCAAAGGATTGAAACACATCAGATATATCTAATTCCATGAGCTGATTCCAACGCTTCAGGGAAAAAATAGGATTCTTCACTGCTGTAGGATGCTAGAGATACAACTCATCATATTTATTTATTTATTTATTTTTTGAGAAGAGTCTCAGTATGTCACCCTCAGTTGAGTGCCATGGCGTCACAGCTCACAGTAACCTCCAGCTCTTGGGCTTAAGTGATTCTTTTGCCTCAGCCTCTCAAGTAGCTGGGACTACAGGCGTCTGTCACAATGCCCGGCTCAACTCATCATTTTTAAAACTGGTAAATTAAAGGAAAGAATCATGTTTCCTGTGTAGGAACCATTCCATAGAATAACTATGCAAAATGAGAGCATGTTTTCCTTTACAATAAAAAAAAAAATTCACTTCCTAACAGAAAACAAAATGACAAAAAGGATATCATTTTATAAACCATAATGAATTAATGTATCTAGACACTGATTCTGGTAATATCACAAAAATGGACAACTAAATCATCTCGGTGGAATATAGCATACCACCTATTTGATAATTTTAGCCAAAATATTCAAACTGGAAAGTATCGAGAGCTAACTACCAATATGGAAGAAATACAGGACAGAAATACAGAGGACAGAAATACAGACCACTAAGACTGAATCAGGAAACCCGTACCGTGGAGAAACTCTAGGGCATATAATCTAGTTTCTTCTGTTATAAACACTTAAGAGATACCATCTAATTACAATGGTCAGAATATCTTATGTCCTGATCTAACAAACTAACAAAGTCAAATCAGAAATGCATGCACACACAATGCTAGGATGAAGAAATAATGGCTGTATGTGTCTTTTAAAGTAGCATTCTAGAAATATTTCTGCGAGGGCAATTTATTGCTTTAAAGATCTTTACTGGATACTGTTTTTGTCTATGAGTTACGTTCCACAGATAATAAAATAGACATCTTTAGTTCCTTTGTTTGAAAAGGGACCACACCAAAAACTTTTAAGCTTCTCATCCGTTTCTAAGGCAGTTATGTGTGGGAACTGTGCACATCCATAAAGAATGATTCAAAACTTGGTTTTTATTACAATTGAAGGAAGTGCTAGTAATGATCCCAAAATAGTATTTTCTTGCCACAAGTTATGATCTCTACGGAGAAGCATGTTCTCTGCAAATGAAATACTTTAAATAGAATATTGCCAGTTATTAGCATCCGTCACTTCCCATCTACGCACAGGATTTACTCCACATTGAGTATTACTGAAAACCTTGAACCCTAACCATTTTGGTGGCACTTTTTTGCAGTCCTAGGGGACTGCTTTCCCCCAAATTCAGGGAGCAGATAGTCATCATTTGCCGGGCACTATGCACAGCAGAGCGAAGACAAAGAAAAATGCTATGTCAATTCAATGACTTTCTTGGAAAACATTTCTACTGGGTTAACAAATCCAAGAGGCAAGGTACAGAAGGGAGCAAGCTGCATCTTCTGCTTCAAGCTCACAGTCTGACAGGCATTCACTGGGGCTCTCAGATCTGGACTACCCTGTCCACGCTCTCGTGCCACCAAACGTTAGCTCCAAGAAGGGTAAGCCCTGTCATGATAACGTTTAAAAGATGAGAGCATCTCCTAATATTCATTCCACAACAACCTAAGAGGTCACTTTTTGACGTGAAGCTCCAGAAATGATTCTGATTACAGAAAAAGAAAAGAAAATTAAAGAAAGGAAAAAAGAAAAGAACATTAGCCACAAAAGCGTTTAGGGGGTGCGCGTTCTAAAGATGAGCTGATCTGCAGAATGATCAGTGGTTTTACTTTACTTTTTATTAGCTGATGCCGGAGAGACTTCTCAGTCCAGTATTGCTCCCATAGTAATATTACATCTTTTACCTACTGGTTTCTTGCTCCCGGCAGCCTGACCTCTCAGAGCCCGATGAGATGCCAAACTTGTTCTTTTTTTGCCTGAAATCCTCTTGATGCTGGTTTCAGGGTGAATGTCCCCTTTACTTCATTCAGATCTTTGCTCAATGAGATCCTTATGAAAAGCCAGAGTAAAATTGCAACCCCCTGAGTATGCCTTATTTTTTCCCACAGGACTCACCACTGTCAGAAATATGAGACATTTTGTATACTTGTTAACTGTCAGTCACCTCCCATACTAGAATTTCATCTCTATAAGGAATTTCTAATTTCTGCGTTCACTACTTTATCCTCAGTACCCAAGTACTACCTGGCACACAAAGTTGTTTGGTAAATATTTTCTTGATTCTCTAAAAGACAGGGTCTAGCCCTTCCACTAAACAGTTCCTAATATTATTATTATTTTTTTAGGAACTGTTATAATATTTATATATTTAAAATTATATGAATAATTTAATATATTAAATATTTATATATTTATAATAATATTATTATTATTAGGAACTTTTAGTGGAAGGGCTAGACCCTGTCTTTTAGAGACTGAGCTTAAAAGCCTTGGCTTTGGATACGAATGACCAAGATTTAGCTGTAACTCCACCCAGAGTGGACTTTGTTGACCTAACAAATGTGGCTTTCTCCCTTCTGAAAGGAGAATGGCAGCATTTCCTGACTAATCAGATCCTTGTGAGGATTAAATGAGATCAAGATCAAGTAAGCAGGGGTTTCAATGGATTGTCAAGGACAGCATAAGAGCTAACAGTGAAGTTCTGTCCTCACATAACAGCGAGCAGGAGAGAGTCTTCTTTGGCTCTCCTAGTGTCCTAGTGTTCTCTCCTAGTTTCTCAGAGTGTGATAAGACTGGAAAAAACTTCCTTATACAGAGAAATTAAAGAGAGCAATTCCTTTTTCTCATTCCCATACTCCCACATCCCAAAAAACTATGAGGTCATTTACATAAAAATGTAGGGCATTTACATAAATTAAAACTGATGTCAATCGGGCACAGTAAGCTAAAGCCAACCTGGGCGACCACCTTTACCTACTCATTTATACACTTTATCGCACTTGGCTCAGAAGCAAGTTTGCAGTAGTTCTGCCAAGAGGACTTCTTATTTCACTTGTGTAGGAAAAAAATACGCTTTTCCTCTGGAATCACATAAAAGATGGACAATAAGAAAGTATATCTTTTAGCTTGGCTATACTTGACATGATTTTATTTCATAGTTCATGACATATAGTTCATGTACATATGTACATACACATACAGAGCTGAGACCTAGTTAACAGACGGATCACAGCTTAAGCAAAGAAGCTAGTCAAAGTTGTAAATCCATTTAATGCAACCTTCCCTTGCTCCTACCACAAACATAGCTGTAGTTGTCAGTAAAGCTAAGATTACAGATCTGAGTTGTAGTTCCCATGTTCTTTTGGGTCTCCAAGTTCTGTGCACACAGGAACAGGTCATTTATTAACTTACTCCCTCGAATGCTAATACCAACAAGCCTCAGGAGCAGAGTCCTCCTTCTCTGGCTCAACTGCCGACATGGCACTTTAGGCTATTTTGAGACACTGTCGTATTTGTATTGGGGGGTAGTCGTGAAAGATCTGATGAGGTTGTTTCTTAGACACACACCTATTATTGGATTGGCCTTTTGGCAAGTCAGTAATTCAGTCCTGGCCCAGTCTAAGTAGACCTGGGGGGGTGGCCTTTCTCTTTGGTTCCTCTGTGACTTTTCCTCTCACTTTCTTGCCCTTTGGAAGTACAGCAAAAAGGCCAGGTACTAAATGACAGTTTACACATAGAATGAGAATTGCACATGTACAACTCAATTTAGTTTGTACAGACAGAACCAAGAACATAAAGTATCTGGGTATTAACTACCACGCCAAGACAGCATACCAGTTTAAACGAACTGCCAAGGATCATCACCATAAATCTTCCCGTGCTTTTGCTCTTTTTATTGTGCAATGTTGGATTTTGTAATATTATTCTTCAGAACAAAATAAAATCTCAAGGGAAAGCTCTATTTTCAGTTAAAGCCTTCCACAAGGAACTGCAATTTTTTGAATTCTAAATCATCATTTTCTCTTCCAGCTCCTTTCTCCACCTCCCATAGGAACTTACATAAAGTGTAACAGATTTTACTACTCTGATAAGGAAGACTAAATTCCCTTTAACTTATTATTAAAAGGCTGTTTAGAGATCTTCCACGTCTTCTAAAAAGCACAAAGAATACTCTTATCCCAAACATTTTGCTCCAGGGAATGGAAAATTGGAGGAGAAGATAAACATGTAAGAAGATAAACTGGTATTTCTTTTCTCTTAAACTGAATAACTGTAGTATTTACACCTTCCAGTTAATTATGAACTCAAGTAGCCAAAAGCTTTTAGGAAAAAAAAAAATGTAACCAAACACAAGAGTAAGTATCAGCTCAGATATAAGAGGGAAAAGCAGCCTGAAAATCCAAGGAACACATGTCTAGGCACTTACTGGTGTTAAGGGACAAGGTAAGTTGAGACCCGTGATGATCCCAAAGATCAAGTAACTAAGAAAATTTCTTAAAATTAGAATCAAACAATGACTATGGTTAACATATGTTTTTGTTTTAGAGATATGCAGTAAGACAAAAAAAAAAAAAAAGAAATAAAAGGTATATAGATTGGAAAAGAAGAAATAAAACTGTCTTTATTTGCAGGTTAATATATCTATGTAGAAAATGCCAAAGAATCTACAAAATAACTCCTGAAACTAATAAATAAATATAACAATGTTGCAGAATACAATTCAATACACATAACTCAATTGCTTTTCTATATACCAAATTTGTCTGATTAAAATTTAAAATGAAAAATTATATAATTTATAATTGTACCAAAACATAAAATGCTAAGTTATAAATCTAACACAATATGTGTAAGATTTATATGAGGAAAGCTATAAAACTCCAATGAAAGAAATTGAAGAAGAGCTCAACAGATGTAGTGATATTCCATGTTCATGGACAGGAAAACTCAATATTGCCAAGGTGTCAGTTTTTCCCAACTTATCTTTTGACTTAATGCAATTCCAATGTAATTCCTACCAAGTTATTTTATAGATAGTGACAATTGATTCTAAAGCATATATGGAAAAGCAAAAGACCTAGAATAGCCAACACTATACTGAAGAAGAACAATATTAGAGGACTGATATTACCTGGATTTGAAAGTTACTATAAAGCTCTAGTAATCACGACATATGGCACTGAACAAAGGATCAAAGACAACTCAAGGGAGACAGCTCTTTTCAGTTCATGGCATTGGAAAGTTGGGATCTCCAACTTAAAAAAAAAAAAGGGAGAGAGGCTAAACATAGTTATCTTTCACAAAAGTAAAAAGAACAAAGGAAAAATCTGAAATACTGGCCATCAACTTGTTGGATACTGGTAATAAAAGTTTAATAATTTGAAGGTGTTACATTTTCTGGAAAAGGGGCAAAGATATTGAAAAATGAGTATTGTTAATTTAAAGGTAGCTCTTCTATTAAAAATAAAGGAAATAAAATGTATAATTTCTATGGCAGCCATGAAGATGCACCTTTCAGATATCAGGTCTAACAACTGTCCCAGCTTCCTTTGGCGTCTTTCCAGTTTTTCACGTTAATAAATTCAGTCTTGGAACTTGCTTCTTGAAGAACTAACAATAGGACAACAAATAACTTAGAAAATAAGCGATGAGATGGAGTTCCGGGACAAGTTCACTTCTCACCTTCCTCTCTCAAAAAATGCAAAAAATTACTCTCATACAGCTGGTCTTCTTTTACGTAATTTTTGTATAATTAAGAAAAAAAAAGATAACATTGATACTCCCCTAAGTTTGGAAACATAAAGGCCCACTTCTATATAACTCCTGGTCCTATTAAGTAAATCTAAATAGAAAATCCTCAGTAAAAGAATTACTAAAGAATATTTACCAGCAAGGAGAAAGGTGAATCAAGAAGAAAAGTCTAAAAAAGAGAAATTCATTAAGTATATTTATTTAATAAAACTTGAATTCTTAAATGGTCATTTATTTTCATGCCTTCAAACTGTTGACTATTAGAGTATGAGACTAGGAGATAAGGCTGAGACCAGATGTAAGAGGCTTGCAGAATGGGCACAGGAGTTAAAGAAAACAACTCTCAATTAGAAGCTAACTAAAGGGCTGATAACCGCAGGCAAGAACCAGCTTCAGTTGGCTTGTCAGCTATCTCTACCAACTTCCATAAACTTTGGTTAATTATAATATCATTTACATTATGATTTTAAAATTTGTCTGCCTATGAAATCAACATGACAGTTCAAAACAACCATGTAAACTATGAAGAACCCAATATGTCTGAATTGGGACAGAACCCAATTCTAGGAATTATGACCTAAGCTCTTAGTAAAAGCCCACCCCTTAGTTTTGCGTATTCTTCCCCTCAATTTGTGAGACTTCACAAGACCGAAAGCTGCTTCCTCCTGTGCACCTGCTCTCCTTTCATCCTGTCTGCTCCTCACCCACACCCAAAGTGTACTTCCACTTCCAATAAAGAGCTGTTGTTTGCATGGCTTATGTGGCACATTCTGAAATTCTTTTCTCCTGACCATAACCAAGAACCTAGAGAAACTCCTACTTTGAGGCCAGTAACAGTGACTAAAACTTGAAATAAAAGGAAATTATGGCAACATATTCCTTATATTGCCTGGGAGAAGAAATAAGAAATTTAAGTTTTCTAAGAAAGAAAGCTCAGTGAGTAGGGCATCAGCAGCATATACCACATTGGCCAGTTCGAGGCGGGTGCAAGGTTGCTAAACAACAATGGTAACTCCAACCAAAAAATAGCTGGGCATTGTGGCAGGTGCCAGTTGTCCCAGCTACTTGGAAGGCTGAGGCAAGAGAATTGCTTAAGCCCAAAGAGTTTGAGGTTGCTGTGAGCCATGACACCATGGCAGTCTACTGAGGGCGACATAGATAGACTCTGTCTCAAAAAAAAAAAAGAAAGAAAAACTTAAGAGTATCTGCTAACATACTAGAAATAAAAATCTACAAAATCTAGTCCAGCAAAGGGTCAAAAAGGGGAGAATAATGAATACTTTCTCATACATTAGGAGTCAGGAAAGAAGAAGAAAAAAGAAAAAACACTTGAGCATATACTAAGTTTATAGAAATAAATCAAAACATATCAACAATCATAATAAATATAACAGAATTTAAAACAACTACTAAGGAAAATCTAACAGAATAGATACTAAAATAAAAATTCAGACAAGAGTGGTTTATAAAAATAATGTCTAAACCAAAATAGCTTAAACAAAAATAAATAGATGGAAAACATGTACTAGGGAAACGTTTTTTAAAAGCTGATGAAAAAATGTCAATCAATAGAGAATTATAAAGCAGAGAGGCTCACTAGCAATCAAGAGGGACATTGTATAATTATTAAAAAAGAAAATTCCATCAAGATGATAAAAAAGAGAAATAGTTTTAAAGTACACAGTCTTAAATTTCCACAGAATTAAAAAACTGAAAATGCCAAATTACAGTGGGAGATTATAATGAAGACTTCTACAAATTATGAAATTTGAAATTTATGATTAATAAATTTTATTTTAAAAATATGCTGTATTTCATTAACTTAGCATGACATAGTTTTAAAAATAATATTATGTTATACATGACTAAAAGAAGTCTTGATAGGAGACTTAAAAACACCCTTTTCATAAACTGATATCTAAAGGACTCATGTAAAAGCAAATGAAAAAGAATTCCCTGGGCAGTGCCTGTGGCTCAAGGAGTAGGGTGCCGGCCCATATACTGGGGGTGGCAGGTATGAACCTGGCCCTGGCCAAAAACTGCAAAAAAAAAAAAAAAAGAACTCCCTATGCTGGAAATGTACTTTACTCAATTCTGACAAATGAGACCAAGAAAAGAAAAAGTTCTTTTGAAACTAAGCCACACAGAAACCATGCAGGTTTTCCATTTGAATTCATACTACCAGGCCTAATAAAAAACAAAACAAAACAACCTCTCTAGCTAATATAGATACTTTAATGGAAGTGGTTCCAGGCTGCCAGTGCCCTTAGTTGAATGATTTAGGCCTTATCGGTCATGAGATGCCGTCCCCCACCAGATGTATCCCAGTTTCAGAGATGTTGCAGCATGAGAAAACATACATCTGAAAACTGATGAGTCATAGGGTCATGTATGCAACAAATATGAATGTTTTCAAGGAAATATTAATACTTACCAAACAGACTCCAAACATTATCAAAAAGAAAGTCTCAATGAATTTTGAAGAGTTGGTATTATATAGATTAAGGTTTTTGCCTGCAGTGCAATTAATTGGAAATCAATTAGTAATTAATTACAAACAGATGAAACTCATACAGTTGCAGCAAACACAGTGAATATCCACACAATGCAGTGCTTAAAGAGGAAATAACAAAGAAGTTATAATTAAATAGCAAGAAAAGAAGTTTTACTATTTAAAACTACTCAGATGTAGTCAAAATAGCAATTAAATGCAAAGTGATAGGTGGAAACGTGATTTTTAAAAAAGGAGAATTAAGTGAACTGTTCACACAGCTGACAATGGCAGAAAATGAATAGATAGGTTAGAAAAAAGAGATTATAAAAGAGTAGAAAGGGAAAGTCAACAAATAAGCCAAAAAACACAAGGACAGATAATCAACAAGCCAAAACATCTGGTTCTTTCAAATGACAGACTTACTGAAAGACTGGTCATGAAAACACGAAAGGGGGCCCAGCTTAATAACAGGAATGTCAAAAAGGGATGTAAGCACATCCCATGTAAGGCAAGGAACTGCTTTGGGTTTGTTTTCTTTATTGTTTTAAGTGGTTATTTTATACCAATAACAAAACAAATGTATTGATGGCTGTAAGGGAGAGGTTGAAATCAGGATGGAAAAGGATCCCCAAGCGCTATCTTAGGAGAGCAGTTGCTCTCCCAGACTGGTAGAAGAAGTGGAGGCAGGTGTGCGCAGAAGTCTAGGATACCGAGGGAGGAAGGGGATCTGGTCTGATGGATTTACTCTGTGAAACTGGAGATGAGCAGGAGAAGTTGAGTCAGAGATGCAAAGAATGAGAAGAGAAGTTGGAGAAGCTGTGAAATGAGCATATCTAGGGGGGAAGGTATCTTCCTAGGGGGAATAAATCTGACATCGTCATTTCTAAGTTGAAGTTGGTAGGGTTTTGAGAACCAGGATCTGCCTTAAACTCTGCCGCTCTAACAGCAGCGACCCCATCCCTTACTTATATTAACCACTCCATGAACATTCACTGCCATGTGCTGCTACCTTCCAGCTTACTTCTAACTAAATGATCCTATCACTGTCTTAGAAGTGTATCATGCCCAGTGCTTTCCTTACAGGATACACACCTAGGATGCCCATAGTACTGATCTTACACATAGCGTGGAGATGCTAGACACTACACAATTCATCATACACATAGATTACGCAGGCTAGATGGAGCCTTCACTATTCAAAACAGTTTTCTAAGTCATTGTTTCAGAACAGGATGCTCGGAGGTCAATGCCATATAAATTCCGCTATGCTGCATCAATACTGAAGCTCTTTCTCAGGCAGATGACTGCGTTTCTAATGCCAGATATTTATTTTTAGATGTCCTTTTCAGAAAGATGCGTAGATCTGTACTAGATAACTAAGTTCTCCAGACTTCCTACTGGTCTTAAAACTCTTCACCACCCTAGGTGGGCTCCACTTTCAGATGAAAAGTCTTCCCAAACCAGAGTCCAAAGAGTAGGCTTTTTTTTTTTAATTGAATCATAGCTGGGTACATTAGTTCAATCATGGGGTACAGTGTGTGGGCTTCACATGCAATTTGAGATATTTTTATCAACCTGATTGACATAACGTTCATGAGATTTTCTCATTTACTATGTGAAAACATTTTTGATCCGTATTTAGAAGTTTTCTCCTGACCCTTCAAATATGTACCACACATGTGATCCTACCCTTTGTCC